>PVKC010041702.1:0-12099 GCA_004027635.1 Crocidura indochinensis
TTTACCCTTGCTTTATCCTTGCTAAGAGATAGCCCTGGCATCTGGTTGTGGTTTCACTGTGCAACTTGCTAATGACATTCAAGGTTGCTCCTCTTTTCCTGTACTTATTTGCCAATGCTATGTCTTCTTTGGTGTTGTGTCTGTTCAGGTCTTTGTTTCATTTAAAAAATAGTAAGATGTTACATTTCTTGCTGTTGAGTTGTAAGAATTCTCTCTCTATTTTTGTCACAGTCATTTATTAACTAAAAACCCCAAAAGTGTCATATTATAATAGAACACACTATAAGAGTGATTAAATTTTAAAGGCCTTTATTGTTGATTTAATATAATGTCTAAAATTAGATGGTCTCAAGACTAGTGTGGCATCTCAGCAGTGTCACCAAGGGCCTATATTCTTCCAAGATTCTGTCCTGTTATCCTTGGCTGCTGGCATTTGGTCTTCATGTTTGTTGCTTCAGAGTTCCAAGATAGCTGCTGCAGATCCAAGCATCTCATAGCAAATCCCCAGGCTATGTTGTAGCAAAAGCACAGCTCATGATTCTGCCAAGCACATATTATTACCTGGAATTTTTAATTAGGAATTGGTAGTAATGAGAGTAGGGCCACCAGAGGAATAATGATGACAGTTCTGGTGGCTGAAATGGTTTCAGGTGCCACATTTTTCTTTGGTTGAGCAATGCTGTCTTTCCTTGATATCAGAGTTTTATGATGCAATTGAACTGTGCTGATCTCTGTGTCACTATTTAGTCTATGAGTTTTTTTGACATCCTTTCTACAGGTTTTCTCTCCTTGACTCAGCCAGAGTCAGTACTCTTTGCTTACAGATAGTTTTTATTGCTAGAATACATACTTGACTCTTGCAGGTCTCAGCTGCAAAAGTTTCTTAGTGAGGATTAAGGGAGGTATAGGGAGGAGGTTGCTTAATCTATCCCAGGATAGAAACTACTTTTTTTCCTCACATTGACCACAGTGTGCAAGTACTCTTCTTACTTCTGCCTGGCTCCCTATTAGATATAAGAACCAAGATATGGGGGCCGGTGAGGTGGCGCTAGAGGTAAGGTGTCTGCCTTGCAAGTGCTAGTCAAGGACAGACTGCGGTTTGATCCCCCGGCGTCCCATATGGTCCCCCAAGCCAGGGGCAATTTCTGAGCGCTTAGCCAGGAGTACCCCTGAGCATCAAACGGGTGTGGCCAGAAAAACCAAAAAAAAAAAAAAGATATGATGGACATTATGCTCTTATGTGCTTTAGCACAAAAAACATTAGGTATTCCGCATGGCTGTGGTTGGGGGAATAAATGGTGGCTGCTGGATGCATGGATAGCCAATAAGGATGTGGGGACAAAGATGAGCTGGAAGTTACTCCATTGAGTCTCTTATCTCTGCTCACATTCTTTCCTTCAGTGTCACCTGGGGCTTCCTAGTTCTCATTCACAATGAGCAGGTATGTATTGCTGAGAACAAGAACATCAAGTAAAGAAAATCCTGTTCTTATATATATATAATATCTGTATTTAAACACCTTGATTACATACATGATTGTAGTTGGGTTTCAATCATGTAAAGAACACCCCCCTTCACCAGTGCAATATTCCCATCACCAATATCCCAAATCTCCCTCTCCCCACCCCACCCCGGCCTGTACTCTAGACAGGCTTTCTACTTCCCTCATTCATTCACTTTGTTATGATAGTTCTCAATGTAGTTATTTCTCTAACTGCACTCATCACTCTGTGGTGAGCTTCGTGGTGTGAGCTGGACCTTCCAGCCCTCCTCTCTTTTGTCTCTGAGAATTATTGCAAAATTGTCTTTTATTTTTCTTAAAACTCATAACAAGTGAGACTATTCTGTGTCTATCTCTCCCCCCCCCTGACTTATTTCACTCAGCATAATAGATCCCGTGTACATCCATGTATAGGAAAATTTCATGATTTCATCTCTCTTGAGTGAGTAAAAAAAAAAGCCTATTCTTAAATGGGATCACAGGAGTGTCCCTGCCCTGGGTGGGACTGTATTGGCCTCCCCAACAAAAAAGGCATCAGTCAAACACAATGGGAAACTATAATAAAATAATATTTATATAAAAGGTTTTAATTGACTTTAATGCCAAGTAATAATGTCTGCTAAAACATTGATAACCCTGGAAATAATATGGAGGGGATTAATGATGCTGGGAAATCATATGCTGACATATGTTGGAGCTTGTTCCAGTAACTACTGATACATGAAAAATTCCCCCAAATACAGCAATCTTAAGCACCCACTTAATGAGACTCTGTGCCCATGGCCAACCTATCTGGCTCATTGACTCACACAGAGGTGGGGGATTCTAGCCATGGTGGTTAATGATGGGATGTTAGCTGTTTTTGACTGAGCATTTACACAAAACCTCTCTGTGTGATCTGGGTTTCCTTGTCTCCAAGAAGCAGGGTTCAAGGCATGCTTTCCAAGACAAAAACAGGCAAAAGTCATGCTGCCGTTCATATTTTTTAAATGGGGGTAATTAATAATTTAAAATATATTGGTTTTAGATCACAGCTTACTACTGGCTCTGTGCTTAAGGATTATTTATGGGGCACTTGGGAGACCCCATGTAATGTCAGGGACTCAAATTGGTAGTCAGTCAAGTTTAAGGCAAGCACCTTGATCCTGTAAACTCTTTCCATCCCTGCCTTTGACAATTTCTCAGAAGTCAAGGAGCATTACTTTTATGGCCTTCTGTAAATCAAGGCAGTCCTTTGATCGGATCTGGAAGAATTCATGAAACTGAAACTAGTACTGTGACTCTTTCTCTTTTTTAAAGTTATTGATATTTTAAATCTGGGGGGGTGGAGATTGGTTCATACCTGGAGGTGTTCAGGGATTACTCCTAGCTCTGTGCTCAGAAATCATTCCTGGAAGGCTTGGGGGATCATATGGGATACTGGGGATCGAACCCAAGTCTGTCCTGGGTCAGCCTCATGCTAGGCAAAAGCCCTCCCACTGTACTATTACTCCAGCTCCATATTTAAAATTTCTAATTAAAATTGCCTTGCTATTGTAATCAGGAAGGAATTCTACATTTCTTATATAATCATAGTTAATTAGGAATTACTTCAGGTAAAATCAATTACACTTGGGCTTTGCCATATGGAGAAATAGGTATTTCCCAATTCATTTTTGTAGTACTTTTGAAATTTCTATAAGACATTAGGAATATATGAATTACATAGAATAAAAAAGAGAAAATATTTATTGTATTTTTGACTAATGTCTAGTCAATATAAATTTTTCTCAAATGTACTGGTATTTTCTTTAAGAACAATTAATCAACATTTTCACAGAGGTCTTCGTAACTAAAGAATTAAATTCAGTACAGTTTTCTTTAGTTTTAATTAAAAGTTTTATTTTAGATACTGTGGTTTACAGAATTGTTCATGATACAGTTATTTCTGGCATTCAATATTTTAACACCAATCCCACCACCAATGTAACATTTCTCCACTCTAGTTATCAGTTTCCCAATCCCCTGAAGCCTGTATCTTGTCAGATACAAATAACTTATTTAATATTGCTTGGTACACCTAAATAGTAATGGAATTATAGAAAAAAACATTAAAATTTGTGAAAATTGTCAAATCTTGCAATGAGGTCTTACATAATTATCTGACAGTCTACTAAGCTGTACATGACCAGCTATGTTATTAATTTTGCTTATTGAGGTATGTAGTCATTAGAATAACTTCACATCAAGTAAGTGTATCCCTACTGGGAAATCAGTTTTAAAAATATAAGGTACAGGGCCAGAGCGGTGGTGCAAGTGGTAAGGCATCTGCCTTGAGTGCACTAATCTAGGGCGGACCGTGGTTTGATCCCTTGGTGTCCAATATGGTCCCCAAGTTAGGGGCGATTTCTGAGCACATAGCCAGGAGTAACCCCTGAGTGTCACCAGGTGTGGCCTAAAAACCAAAAAATCTATAATATAGCCCCATAGCCAGCAACATGGTTCATGAGTTTAATGATCTGCACAGCTGGGCTGATGAGTGCAGTGGTGATGTGTTGGGAGTCTCAGACAGACCTCAGTGTGATCAACTTCAAGGTTGGCTTGTCTATTAGTTTCCTTGCTAGTTGGGCATTTCTTTTGAGAGTTATGAGTCTATGGCATTGGCTACTTGTGCAAACATGGCAGAAGGCTCTGGATCATGGGTGTGGCTGCCAAGGACTTCTGGAAATAGAGACAAGGTAGAGGGAGACCAGCCTTGTTCCAAAGGTCCCAGGATATTTCAGCCACAAAACCAACATACCTGGAGGTTTTTGGCAGCTACGAGTATCTGTAGAGATGAGTGGAAAGGTGAAACTGGGCTGTTGGGATGTGTGAAATATAGGGAATATCTGTGTGTATAGTCCCCAGGGCTTCAGCAAGTCCCTTAAACACACACCATTTAGATTTCACACCACTCTCCCTCACACTTCATGTATGTCTTTCCCCAAAGGCCAGAGGATCCAACTTACCAAGATACCCAAAATATACCCCATCATAATGTTAACTCATCAGTATACTGACCATTGCTGGGATCCAGATTTGTATATGACTACTTATTTTATTACTTATCTTTTTACCCCACCACAGCATCTTGAGTCCCCATAATAACAAACTTCCAGAGACCATAGATCATCGGAGCTTGACTCTGGTCACAACAGAACTCATCATGCACGGTCAGTGAGTCAGAGAAATTGTGGCCATGGAGTGGCTTGGTGACCCTGGAGGTCATTCCAGGATCTGGGGAGTTGGATTGACAGTGGCATGTAAAATCTTTTGGTTGAATTGTTTTGATCCCCACAGTCACTTCAAACTTAAACAGAGAACACTGATAATTAGACGATTTGGAAAAAGTCCACCACAATTAGTAATTTCCACCACAGATAGTAGAATACAGTCTGCTCTTATAGCACGAGGACTCAGACATTTTGGGAAAGGGCACAGTCTCAATGACACCTTGTATATCCTTTGGGAAAGGGAATGGATAAGAGGTGGGGAATGAGAGCTGTTTTTTTTTTAAACCCTCTTATATTATTTATGTATTTAAGAAATTTTAATATGACTATTGTAGGTAGAGAGCTATGGAAACTATAGGAGACTGTCTATATGAATTATGTCTGGGAATGTGTCTCAGGCCTGAGAATAAGACCTCAGATAATTTATTCTTATCTCTCAGGTGCTCCTTGTGTCTTACTAATAAATGTTTTGCTAAGGTGTTGTACATTAGCATATGGATCTGAGGATTCTGAAACCTATTGAGTCAGATGCTCAGCATGGGGCCTTGTCTCCCATGGAGGCAATCTGAGAGATTTATCACTTGTATCTCCTCATGGGTCCCATGCTGGTTTCCTGTTTTGTGGAGAAGAAGGAACCTGTTGTACAGGGGTGCTTTATAACTGTCATCCATAACCTACCTTCTAGTGGAGGTCTTGCTATTTCTTATACTCACCACCTCCTGTGACCCAATCATTCTCTAATCTCAGATCCTTCCTATCTAAATGGAAGATATAACCATCCTTTCTCATTGTTGCATTAAATTAACATCTAACTGTAAAGTGCTTAGGCCAAACTCTGGTATCTGGGGGCAGAGAGGTAGCACAGGGTTAAGTTGTATGCAGTCTTGTCTGGTATGCAGTCAATCCCAGTTTGATCACCAGCATCACATAGTTCCCCTGAGTACCATTGGAAATAGACCTTGATAGAGCCAGGAATTAGCTCCGAGCACCACTGAGTGTGATCTAAAACAAAAGAAAGTAAAGAAAAAAATATAAAAAACAATAAAGGAAGGAAGAATAAAAAGAAGCAAAGAAGGAAAAAAGCAAGCAAAGAAGGAAGGAACTAGAAACATTCTTCAAATTCTGCATATATATATATATATATATATATATATATATTCCTCTTATATAACACTGATTCTGTTATCTAGTCTGGCATGTATATTGTCATTCTACCCAAAGAGCTGGATAAAGAGACACATAAAGAGCTGGACACATGTATAAAACAGTAAGTTTTCTTAGATCGATAAGAGAAGAGAGATAATGGTCAAATGTCTTCTGCTCCCCCCAAGTTGTTAACCATGATCATTGAATGGAGGTTTACCATGCAGAAGAGTAGAAATCCCTCAACTGACCCCACTCAAAGTAGCTTTGAAACATTCCTGTAAGATCAACTTTGGTAAAATGCCTGGGCAGGGCCTGGTGTAGGCATTCTCTGTATGTCTGTGAGTCTCCACACCTGACTACTCTGGATAACTTCCTCCCCTTTAACTCTTACTACATTCCTAGAAGCTGCTTGCATTCTGAGTGAAGCTCTGTGATTCCTTTTTTTTGTTTGTTTTTGGGGTCATACCCAGTAACGCTCAGGGGCTACTGCTGGCTCTGCACTCGGGAATCACTCCTAGCACTGTTCAGGGGACCATATGGGATGTTTGGATTAAACCGGGTTGGAAAATGTCCAACAATTATACAATCACTCCTGCCTGCGATATATGGTTCCTTAACTTGATGATACTTATTTCTCTCTTTCTCTAGAGAAACTGGTCTTCACTAGAGACCATCGGGTTTTTTCTTCTTTCTTCCTCACATTTCCTAAATAAAATGTCTTTGTTTCACTGTCTTCTGGCAATTTTTCTACATGAAGAGTCACCAAGCACAGGAGATTGTGGTTGAGGTTTAGCACTTGCTCATGTTATGCAGGAACTTCTGAGGCTTTTTTTTTTAAGTCCTTAGCTGGGATCACATCACTGTTGAGGTTGTGTGGACCAGGAGAGAGTGTGAGCAGTCGGCTCTTTTCCAGGCTCCTATACCACATCCACTGCCAACCATAGGACACATTTCACCAACCATGGGACACATTTCAAAGGCTTTTCATGCCAAATTTCTTATACAAAACCTACTAGTTTTGGAGCCAGGTGGTGGCGCTGGAGGTAAGGTGCCTGCCTTGCCTGCGCTAGCCTAGGATGGACCGCGGTTCGATCCCCCGGTTTCCCATATGGTCCCCCAAGCCAGGAGCGACTTCTGAGCGCATAGCCAGGAGTAACCCCTGAGCGTCACCGGTGTGGCCCAAAAACCAAGAAAAAATAACCTACTAGTTTTGATACTAATGGAAGTCTTCTTCTACAGTAAGAATCCCACAACAAGTTGAATCTTTTCTTAGACTAACAATCTACCCACCTGTCTGCTACTGAGATTCCTACATGTAAGCTACATTTGGTGGTGGGGGATGTGTGAGCCACACTCAGATGTGCTCAGGATTTATTCCTCAGACATCATTCCTTTTTTTTTTTTTGGGGGGGGGGGGTCACACCCAGCAGTGCTCAGGGGTTACTCCTGGCTCCATGCTCAGAAATTGCTCCTGGCAGGCACGGGGGACCATATGGGGCACCGGGATTCGAACCGATGACCTTTTTGCATGAAAGGTAAACGCCTTACCTCCATGCTATCTCCCGGGTCCCCAGACATCATTCCTAATGTGACTTGGAGCACCATATGTGGTGCCCGAGATTGGACTTAGTTTGGCTGCATGCAAAGCAAATGCCCCACCTGCAGGACTTTCTTTTCCATCTGCACTTAGTACAGATTCTGCCTTTGTTTCACAGATATCCCTACTTCTTTCTTTGGGTCCAAATTACCCGCTCAGTTTGGAGGAGGGTCTCAGAGGTTCTTACAGCGGAACAGAGGAGAAACTTCGGTAAAGTTCACATTTTAGAGCTACCCCTTTGTGGATAATATAAGAGATTTATGTCAGCCTGTTTCAATTCCCATTTCTGGTTGGTGTACTATTATTTTCATGTGTTTTACTTCTATAATGTCATAAGCCCTTCATTGCACTACTATGATCTTTTTTTTGTTTGTTTGTTTTAGATGTAGAAAACCACTAAATTTCTTGGTGTTATTGATGCCTCTGTCACCTCATTGCATGCCTCATGCCTTAATAAATAGTGTAGCCTCTGGGCCCTCCAATGGAACATAACCCTTTAGCAGAGAGGTGCTCATACATCTTTACAATATGCCAGCTCCAGCATCTCTTTCCTGAATCTTTTAATCCCTATCTCTACTCTCCCTTATGACAATTCAGCGATTGCAACTATACTCTGCATGTCACCACATTCTCCAGATGTTTGAATTCACTACTATGAAAGCTTATTCCAATCCTGACGGGTCCTTCTCAGTCTATTAAATCCTGTTTCAGCAAATAATGCCCCAAATCAAGAAACTCTTCTTCTTGAGAATGATTTTTCCAGCCTTCTTGATTAAATACTTCAAACTTACTCTCCCCTGACCTGATTCTGCTACACACAATGCAAGAGCTCAATTCCCACAAAGCATTGACTTCTGGGCATCATCTGGTGCATCCAGATGTGCGTGGCTCCTTTAGCTTCTTATTATTTTAGTTTTTACCTCCACTCATTCTCATTTGTTATTGTTATTGGTTTGGATGGTGTTCAGGGATAACTCTTGGCTCTGTACTCAGGGATCCATCTTGGCAGTGCTCAGGGGAACCATATGGGGTGCTAAGGAGCAAGCCAGTGCTTAGTGCCTTAGTTTCTGAACTATTTCTCCAGTCTGTCATTCTCATTTTGAGCTCTTAAAATGCTAGGCCCCAGTTTGACTTCTCCCTGGCTCTAAATTCTAACTTCAAAGGAAAGTTTTTTGTTTCACAAGAATAATTTCATATACTAAGACTACTGAAATCATCCTAAAGAAAGGTGCCTATTTAGAAGAAGCAAGAGCAGATAAAAAATATGAATTTAGTTTCTATGAATGTTGCTCTCAGTGTACCCATTTTTCTCTGCCCTTGGGCAGGTAATGGGGCTCACCTAAGGGATTAATCTGGGGAGAAAACTTGGTGTGTGTGAGGAGCTTTATCTTTGTGCCTGCTTGCCAGAGTGCTCCTCTCTACAATTTGCTTCAGCTTTAAATAAAAGAGACCCACCTCTATTACCCCTATATCTATATAATTAAGCCCTGAATATTAGCTGGGTAAATACCCTCTTTCTTCCTCTCTTCTTCCCCCTTCTCAACCTTCCTTTCTTCTTCTCTTCCTTCTCACCTTCCCTCCCTCCATCTTTCCTTCCCTCCATCTTTCCTTCCCTCCATCTTTCCCTCCTTCCCTCCCTCCCTCCCTTCCTTCCTTTTTTCCTTCCTTCCTTTGTTCCTTTCTTTCTCCTTTTCTTCTTTCCTCTCTCCCTCCTCCCTTCTTCATTCCTTTTACCCTCCCTCTCTGCCTCCCTTATCTCTCTTTTCCTCCCTTCCTCCTCCTTCCTTTCCTCCCTTCCTCCTCCCTCCTCCCTTCCCTTTCTCCTCCCCCCTCTCTCCCTTCCTTCTTTCCTTCTTCCCTTCCTGTGTCAGGGATACCTAAACCATCCTAGTTGGGGCCTTGAGTGTCACACTTGGCAGTGCACAGGCTTCTCTGGGGCTGTATATGATGCTACTCAGGAGTTGATGCTGTGTGGGAATTGAGCTCTTGCACTAACCACTAACCGCTCTATTTTCTCCCAGATCGACATGGCCCCTCTTTCTATTCTCCCTTATAGACCTGCATCTATCTGCCAACTCTCTCTGATGAGCTGTTTGTAGGAGCAAAATGTACTAGTTCAAATTTCAACTGTCAGCTTGTCCTCTTTTTACTGCCTTCCTGCTGGGCACATGATGAATATTTATTTCCTTCAGCTGGAATAACCTCTAGAACCACGGGGTAGAAATCACATGTGGAGAAGGAGAGTCCCAAGATAAGTCCAGGTCCCTTAACTGCCTTCCAGGGATCTTACATGGGAGAAAAATCAATGCCCATGTTGTTAAGCAGCTTGGCACTTGGATTTTCCCTGCTATGACAACTGAGCATGTGCTTTTAACCAATAGAGAAAGAGCCTCTGGGTAAAGAACACCTCACAGCAGCTCATTCTCCACTGCAAACTCTAACTTCAATTATACCAGAAATGAGTGTAGCATTGTAGCCTCTGATACTACTTTGCTCTCGCTAAAATTCTCCAAAGCCCAGTGGACAGGAAAGACTGGATTAGAACCAGCTTTTTTGTTTGTTTTTTGGACCACACTCAATGATGCTTAGGGCTAACTCCTGGCTCTGCGTTCAGGATCACTCTTGGTTGTGCTCAGGGGTGCCAGGAATTAAAGCCAGGTTAGCCACGTACATAGTAAACGCCCTGCTTGCTATACTATTGCCCTGGCCATGACTTCAGTTCTTTTAAAACACACTGCCTGAGATCAGTTAGAAAATCCACAGTTTTGTTTTTGTTTATTTGTTTGTGGGCCAAGCTTGGTAGTGCTTAGGGGCTACTTGGGCTTTGTGCTGGAGGATAACTGCTGGCTGTGCTGCTGCTTGAACCGGGGCCTCTTGCATGCATAGCATGTGCTCCAGCCCTTTGAGCAGCCTCTTCTGAGAGGCAGGAGACTGAGCAATGAGGGATTCCATGAAAGGAAACTGGGTTCAGCCACATGAAAGGACTACCACTACTTTCAGCACAGTGAGAGGTAGAGGGATGAACCTGAGGGGCATATTGCCCACAGCAGGGAATAATCATGGCAGAAAGGCTCCCTTTATATGCCATCGTGCAGGCAACCAGCCACCAACCACCATCTTGCTTGGGTATCAATGAAACAGAGCTTTGTCCTTTTAATGCTCCCATCTCTGCTCAGACAGTATATGTTATACAAGAGGAGAGATAGAAAGTTGAGGAACGGACAGTGGCTCCTTCTCAAGCCTAGGTCTGATCCACACTGAACCCTGGGCAGGGAATTAGAGCTGCATGTAAGGTTCTTTCTTCTGTTACCCTGGACTAATCCTTTCAGTTCAGAATAGCTGATTGGGATCAGTCAGTACAGGTCGATGACTAGTGAATAGTAGAACTTCCCTTTGCTGATGAAGGGGTGATAGTTATAAAATTAAACGGTTCAGCAGGTTCCTTATACACAGGTTCAAAGGAAGCCATTAACAGATGCAAGTCATAAATATTGCAGGCAGCCATCATGGAGAGATGAGCTCCAAGAGATGAGCTCTAGCCTATTTCTGTTTTCCCCAGGCCAGACCCAGCCCAGACTAACTCTCAACAATTTAGCAAAATACTCCTCAGTAGGCTGCAAGTAGCATTTGAGCCATACGAAGGGTCTACCTCAGGCCTGACTCGATGCTAAGGCGTATTCCCTGGTCTCCCACCGTTGTAAGAGTCACAGTGAGTTCAATGCCAAAAATGTACACATAAACTCAGTAAAAGACATCACTGGGTCTTTTACTCTTTGTACTAAAGGCCCTCTTGCCCCTTTGTACATGTCCTATGTCCCTAGTAAACATATTTTTTCTGCCTGTAGGTGTAATTGTTGAATTCTTCCATAAGTCTGCATACCTGTTTCCCAGCCCTAGCATCTTGGTGACCCACATAGGGACTTTTCTCATACTTACTTCTGGGTGGGAGGAATTCTGTTTGGCTGAGCTGGGACTTGATTGATTGATTCTGGCTATGGTTACACTCTAGTAACCCTTGAAAATCAAGTGACATGAAGGCCCTAGGGGACCTGCTAGGGATCACAATTAAGAGAGACCCTTAGTGAAGCATATTGGGATGGCAAAGAAGTTTCTAGGTGGGTTAGTATGGTGATGCTGGCAAGGGGCACAATTCTCTTCTCTCTTTTTTTGTTTTTGTTTTTGTTTTGGGGTCACAATCCTCTTCTGATGTGAGAGGTACATGGATCAAGGAGGAAAGAGGTTGTCCCCAGACTTCCTCTGTGAAAGGATGCCAGTGAAGACTCCAGAGTCTCTGCTCATGCTGGCAACAATGTGAAAGGCTCTAACAGGGTAGACTCAGCTCAGAGAGACTGCTTGGGGTCCTGTGGGGTCCTATATGCTCTCTCCAACTGACTAGATTTAGATTAGATTTAGTCTAATCTAAAACAGATTAGTGGGGCCCGGGAGATAGCATGGAGGTAAGGCATTTGCCTTTCATGCAAAACGTCATCGGTTCAAATCCTGGTGCCCCATATGGTCCCCCGTGCCTGCCAGGAACAATTTCTGAGCATGGAGCCAGGAGTAATCCCTGAGCACTGCCGGGTGTGACCCAAAAACAAACAAAA
>PVKC010041703.1:0-12095 GCA_004027635.1 Crocidura indochinensis
ACACACACACACACACACACACACACACACACACACACACACACACACACACACACCCCTGTAAACCACCCATGTCAAGGTTCCATCCACTAAAGCAGGGGTCTCAAACTCAATTTACCTGGGGGGGCTGCAGGAGGCAAAGTTGGGGTGTACCTTGAGTGCAAAATCAATAGTAAGCCTTGAACATTGGGGGGTGTGACCCAAACAACTAAAACAAAACAAAACAAAAGAAGGTTCCTCTAGAACAGGGCCACAAAATGTTGTATGGTGGACCGCAAACGGTCCACGGGTCTCGAGTTTGAGACCCCTGCACTACAGGAAAGGTTTCCAGAGTTTCCATTGCAGCAGATCCTCATGATTTGTCATGTCTTTGGTCCTTGCAGGCTCGTGAGGCGCGTGGACCGGGTGGAACACTCTATTGGCAGCATCGTGTCCAAGATTGATGCTGTGATCGTGAAGCTGGAGATTATGGAAAGAACGAGGCTCAAGAGGAGAGAGGTGCTGGGAAGGCTGCTGGATGGAGTGGCAGAGGTGAGGTGCCTGGGAGGAAGTTAGGAGATGGTCAGAGGTTGACCCTTGCTTTGCCTTTTTATTCTTGTATCTTGTATCTTGGTACATTGGGATCATATCTGGGAGTAGTGGGGCTGTTTCCAATAGTGCTCATAGGGATCCGTGAAGATCATGGGATCAAACCCAGGGGTCTACATCCAAAACACAGGCCTCAATCCTGTATTCTCTCTCTGACCTGGGAGGTTTATTTTCTCATACCCACATACTGATGGCCTTGCCTTCAACTGAATAATAGAAGTAAGCCCAAAAAAGAGATTAATCCAACAACTCCGAGAATTGCTCTCTCATACTGCAATCCTCTGACCTGGCCAAACCTCAAGCAGAGTATGTGATCCCCACATTTTCTCAGGCAGCTGCTAAGCACAGGAGCCTACTTCCCCCTGCCCCTGACATCCTGCTTTCTGTTTCTTCACTAGGATGAAAGGCTGGGTCGGGACAGCGAAGTCCACAGGGAGCAGATGGAACGGCTAGTTCGGGAAGAGTTAGAACGCTGGGACTGTGATGATGCGGCTCCTCAGATAAGTCACGGCCTGGCTATCCCAGGGGCCCCCGCTGGCCAGCCTCAGCCCAGGGGCTCCTGCCCCTCGTCCTCACAGTCTGCAGAAGGAGGGGAAGGTGGCGGAGCGGCTGTCGGGAGCTCCGACACCCACATTTAGGCAGATTCCATGTGTGTTCCTCATGGAGCAGGCGGATGTCCCATCTTTCACAAGGGTGAGGCCTGTCTAAATTGTCGTCAGCCCTGCACTTTAATTTATTTAAGATAGAAACTTCCCACGGAGCAAAGATGTTTTTCTTCTCAGAAATCAAGGTGTAAATATTGAGGAAACGAAATCTGTGCCAAGTGCATCAAGTGGGATGCCCACCTCCGATGATGAGGCTCTCACTTAACAGTGAAGGAGCCTTGGATTAGTGGGAGAGAACTGTCAAAAGGCTTCTGAAGTTTCTTTTTCCTTTTTTTGCTCTTGGCGTCACAGCCAGTCGTGCTCCAGTAGTGCTTGGGTGTCACCTCCATCCAGCATTGCTGAGGAGATGGGGCAGTGCAGGGGATGGAACTTTGGCCTCCTGCATGCAAGGACTGCACTCAATCTGTTGAATTCTTTTCTCGGCCCTGAGATTTATTTTCAGCCACAGAGATCACTGTTTATTGTCACCCTGTGTGTGCATGTGAAGTTGTATTTCTATGCAAGCTTCTGTCCCGGGCATCAGGCATCAGGAAGGTTTTTGTTCCTAAAGGAGCCTTTTATTTCAACTATCTTTTGGGGGTAAACCTTACTGAAAGATGACATGGGAGTAGCTAATAGGCATGTTGGCATCAGGCTGAATATGTAAGAATTGTTAGGACAGAACTTGAACACTCTGCCTTTTCAGTATTTTATCATATCTAAGTCAGTGGGACTAACGCTATCACCTTAGTTTTTACACAATTTTCATTCTTATTTGAAATGAACTTCATGAAACCACCAAAGGTAATTATGGTTAACCTCATTTCTAACCTGAACGTAGAAGAACTGGAAGGAATCCAGTCACTGAGTTTAACTTTTTTTTTTTTTTTTTTTTTTTTTTTTTTTTTTTTTTTTTTTTTTTTTTTTTTTTTTTTTTTTTTTTTTGGTTTTTGGGCCACACCCGGTGATGCTCAGGGGTTACTCCTGGCTATGCGCTCAGAAGTCGCTCCTGGCAGGCACGGGGGACCATATGGGGAACCGCGGTCCGTCCTAGGTTAGCACAGGCACCTTACCTCCAGCGCCACTGAGTTTAACTTTCCCTAGTTAGTATAGTATAGTTAGTGTAGCCTGCCAGAAGCGACTTCTGAGCGCATAGCCAGGAGTAACCCCTGAGCATCACTGGGTGTGGCCCAAAAACCAAAAAAACAAAAAACTAAAGTATGAGTCATAGTATTCCAAGAATATGAAAACTTCTGCATTTTTAAATAGGGTTTATAACCTGAATGTAGCTTAATTTCACCCATTGTCAGGTATCACCCAAAGTTTAGATTTGTTGCGATTGTGTTTCTATTTTCTTATATTCCATTAGAAGAGGAACTTACAATGCCTTAAACTTTTGACCCAGGCATCACCCCGGGTCCTCGCTGCGGATATGAGACGAATTTTTGCACGGGTAAAGGTTGCCCGCCAGGTGACCCGCCTACTTTGCGGGATGCCCGAGGGGCGCGATCTGCCCGAACCCCTTCTGACGTTAGCCCAAAGAGCAGATGGTGATGGTGTGCCCCAGAGACTTGGGGCTAGACCATGTTGCTTTGGGGGTGAAGGGAACCATCCAGGTTGTTGATCGCATCTATTTTTTATTTTGCAATTTTTTATCAAGTGGGGCCCCGCAACTTAAGCTTTATTGGGCTCGTCTGGATGTTACCAACCAAATTTTAAAATTTTTTAAGAAAAAAAAAAGAAGAGGGACTTACCAAGCATAAGGGAAAGAAACTGTCGGTTGCTCAATACTAAATACTGATTTTCAATCATTCCCGTGACTCTGACCCTAGGAAACAGTGACAGACAGACGAGTCTTCAGGGCTGTTTCAGATTCCCACATTCTGTATTGATGTACAATGGAAACATGTGGAAACAGCTTTCTCGGCTGCAGTCTCGAGATGGTGCATTGTGGGTTTCCTCAGTGGTTTTTCCCACGGCTTCTTCTCCATGTCTTCCTTGTGCATGTGTTACACAAAGTGCTTTATTACTTGGTACTTAAGTTTCATTTCTGGAACTCTCGAATGTATGTATTTATGTATGTATACCATGTTTTTATACTTAAACAAACTTCAGTTTGAAGTGCATCGTTATGTGGAATCCATGTATATTGACCGTGTACCATAAATCAGTTATGGTCACTTGAAAGCTTTATGATACTGTTAAACTGGCTTTTGTGTCATCTGTAAAATCATGCAGACGTATTTCATTTTAACCATGAGTTATATTTACCTTTCTTTTTATTTTTTAAGTAGGGAAAAGTTCCCCCTTATCCTATCATCTTACTATTTACACTAAGGTGTTACATATGCAAAAGTTTCTTGATAATCAAGAATTTCATTCATGTGTAATACTGAGCACTTTACTTTTTAATAAAGACTTGACAGAAAAGCAGATGGAAGAGTTGCTGTTCTCTAAACATCTAAATCCAGTCATAGAGGGATCATGAGACGATAGGAAACTTTATTTTGAAAAACATCATCCTTCCTCTGTCTTGGGAGCATACCTTGGCCATGCTTAGCTGACTCCTAGCATGCTCAGGCATCACTTCTGGTAGTTACCAGGGAATTGCGCTGTGGGGAATTGAACCCAGGTTGACTACATAAGGCAAATGCCTTACTCCCTGTAATGTGTCTCTGGCCCTATCTTTTCTTATGCTTCCAAATATCTATCCTTTGTAATTCTGTTGTTATTGCACTAAAAGTACATTTCAGGTAACCAATTAACCTTTATGTCATGATGCAAGGTGTTGTTCTATTTATCTACGTTCAGAAATAACTCTGGGTTTGAGGGTTCATGGGTGGGTGGAGTGTTTGGGAGGCACTGGCAGCAAGGATGGTGAAAGGGCAGACAGGGAGGAAATGAGCCAGGCAGACCTTGAACAGTCGGGTTGACTGCAGGGCTGGGGCCGAAAGCAACTGCAACTTGCTGTATGAAGTTCTGGTCAGTACTGAGGAGCACGGCAGGATGCTTTGAAGCTTGACTCCAGCTGAGGGATGGAGCCAGATTAATTAGAAGGCCTCTTGGGAAAGATAGAAGACAGTGATCCCTCCTCACTTCCAGTTGATGGATCAGTCCCTGCTTCTCCATCCCAGCTTCTGAGCAGACCCAAAGACAGTGATTCAGAGTCCACAGCGATAGCACAGCAGGTAGGGCATTTGTCTTGCACATGACCGACCCGGGACCTACCTGGTTTCTTCCCTGGCATCCCATATAGTCTCCTAAGCCTATCAGAAGCAGTTTCTGAGCACATAGCTAGGAATAACCTCTGAGCACCATAGGGTGTAGCCCAAAAAACAAAAACACAAAAATAAAATAAAATAAAATAAAAGGATAGTGCTACAGGAAGTTGTTGGAATCCAGTAGAATATACTGAGATATTAGGACACAAAGGTCATGGGCCAGATACACCCAGTATTATACTACACAGTCAGTATATGGCTGAGCACTGTGGGATTCTTTCCCTTACATTCCCAGGCAGACGATACTCTGTGGGACTAGGATTCATAACCACTCTTCACAGGCTACTATAAAGCAGAGAAATTAAATCTATGGAAGATAATATTGAACTAAGTCTAGCCTCGCTCTGTTTACAAGCCATGTGACCGTGTCAAGATACCAGGTTTTCTAGACTCCAGTTCCTCATTTGCTAAGTGGAGAAATTTTGTATCCCACAGTGTTGTTTTGGGGGGCATTACCCAGCAATGCTTAAGGATTACTCCTGCCTTTGCACTCAGGAATTATGCTGGGTGGTGCTGGAGGACCATATAGGATGCCGAGGATCAAACCCAAGTCCGCCATATGCCTGGTAAGTACCCAACCCACTGTACTATCACTCCACCTATAGTTTAGTGTAGGGTGTTTGTCTTGACCATTGCTGACCTGGTTGAATCCTGTCATCCCATATGGTCCCCAGGGCACTAACAGGAGTGATTAATGAGCAGAACTAGAAGTAAGCTCTAAGCATTTCTGGTATGATCTCAAAATAAAACAAATAGATTTATACTTAAGATCTTACATTTTTTTTCTCAGAACAATATGGTTTAAAGCAGTGTTTTTCAACCTTTCTGTGCAAAGGTAAACTTTTTTCATGAAAAAAAATTACGAGGCACATCACCATTAGAAAATGTTAAAAAAAATTTAACTCTGTGCCTATATTGACTATATGAAGTAATTCTCTTGAATAGGAATCAAATAAACACAAAGACATTATTTTATAATTACTTTATTATGAAATCATCTAATGATTGGTCTATTTGTGAGCCAAAGCCACACGTTACAGATGAAATTATAACTTTTCCCATGGCACACCAGACAATATCTCACGTCACACTAGTGTGCCGAGGCACAGTGGTTGAAAAATGCTGGTTTAAAGGCATATCTGGACTGAAGAGATTATTCAAAGGACTCATGCTTTTGTTGCAGGAGACCCGGGTTCGGTCCCAAGCATGAAATTGAGATTTGTCCCTGAACACTGGCTGGTGCATCAAACCAAAGAAAACAAGACCATTTATTCTATTACTATAACTCTAAGTTTTAGTTATTCGGGTTAAACTAAGTTTATTATAAACTAAGTCATTTGGGTTGGGTTAGTTGAGTATTTTTAGCAGGCAATCATATTTTACTTTAACCATTTTTATTAATGATTGGAGCTAATATTACTGAAATTTTAAAATCTTTGCAGGACCAAGCATGCTACCGAGTAGCAAAGTACATGCTTTGCATGCACATGATAATTTATCCTTGCACATATTTCCCTTGTTCACTTTTTTTCCCCTTTGGTTTTTGGGCCACACCCAGTGACACTCAGCACTCAGGGATTACTCCTGGTTATTCGCTCAGAAGTCGCTCCTGGCTTGGGGGACCATATGGGAAACGGGGGTGGGGGGTCGAACTGTGGCCCATCCTAGGCTAGCGCAGGCAAGACAGGCACCTTACCTCCATCACCACTGCCACTGCCATCGCCCCTTGTTGACTTTTTGAGAGTTCTTCCATAGTAAAAAAAGTCAGGAAGCCAAGCCCCAGGAATTCAAACCTCTAATGTCACCCAGAACTGGTGCTGTGCCTTCCAAAATGGCTGCTCTGCTCTCTGTCCCACTGTAGGCAAAAAGTGCTTGCTTGCTTATATTAAAAAATGTTTTTTGAGCCAGAAAACTAGTACAGTGGGTTGGGTTCTTGTGTTGCATGTGTTCAAACCAGGCTCCAATGCCAGCATAGCATATGGTCCACCCATGCAAAGAGCCAGGCATAAGCCCTTAGCACTGCCAGATGTGGTTCCAAAACTAATCACCCCCAAACAAGTATTGAGGTAACATGGGTAATGGGAGGTTATTTTTATTTGGGGACCACACCTGAATTTACTCCTGGTGTGCTCGGGAGATCAAACGGAATGCTGGAGGTTGAGAACCTATGTCTGCTGAGAGCAAAGCCATCCCTGCTGTACTAGGGCTCTGGTTCCCTAATGTTTATTTTAGGGGTACAGTGCTACCTACTAAAATCCATCTATCTCCCACCCCATCTCTAGAACCTCCCTTTCCCTCCCAACTGTCACCCAAGTCTGAGGGTTCATTTGTGTCAAACTTTGTCCTGTGTCATTTCTTTATGTACTGCTGCATAGGGAGTGATATAAGCCCCGTCTGCCTTTCAGCTTCTGATTTACTGCACTTAACATCACAATCTCTAGCCTCTCCCAGAAGCCAGAGGAAAATGCCAAATTTCACTGTTGTGTCTGAGAATCCATTTCATCCCTTTTTTTCTTCACAGCTTCCCCAAACTTTGCTAATGGCATCATTGAAAAGAAAGGTCTCATTTTATTGCTATTATTGCTATTCGCGGATCCCTGGCAAGATTTCATGGTGCAGCAGAGATGGTCTCCAGAGTTTTCCTTTTTCTTTTATTTGTGGGGTGGAGAGCACACCCAATGGTATTCAGGGGTTGCTTCCAGCTCTGTGCTCAAGAATGACTTCTGGCAGGGAGCCATATTAGTTGCTAAGGATCAAACCCACGTCAGCCTCATGCAAGGTAGGTGCCTGTTTAGTCCCAGGCATTCCATTTTCTGAGGCACCACCTCCAACCCATAAAACAATTCATTGTAGTGGGAAACCAGCCGCTTTTGCTCATTACTGATTTTTGTACCAGGTCAAGGTCTTATTTTATTGATTTGCACAAGTTCCTTCTCTGGCTTAGATATTAATCCCTTAACAGTTTGGACCCTGCTACTCTTGGTCAGATGACTGTCATTGTTGTGCCTCGTTTCTATACAGAAATATCCAGCTATTTTTTTTTTCATTATTGTCTGTATTTGAGGGTGGTTAAAATGAAGGGGTGGGAGGAAGGAACCCAAAGACAGGAATGCAAATTAAATCATAGGTCCTATAGTGGAAGTTAATAAAGTCAATGTGGGTGGCCACTTGAAGTTAATCTGAAAAACTGGATAATTCAATATAAACAACACAAAATAATAAAAAACAAACAAAACAAAAACCTACAATAAACAACACAAAATAATAAAGCTAAAAGAAATAGTATTTTATACATGGAAGAATATATTAAAAGAATGTGAGGCTATATGATGCAAACTATGTATTAAGAATTCTTAACCTTTGGGGCCCGGGAGATAGCATGGAGGTAAGGCGTTTGCCTTTCATGCAAAAGGTCACCAGTTCGAATCCCGGTGCCCCATATGGTCCCCCGTGCCTGCCAGGAGCAATTTCTGAGCATGGAGCCAGGAGTAACCCCTGAGCACTGCCGGGTGTGACCCAAAAACAAAACAAAACAAAAAAAAGAATTCTTAACCTTTATGATTTTTAAATGCAGTAGGCAGAACAATAATATAAGCCTAACCATATGATTTATCAAGCCAGGATACTAAAACTAAAAGTACATATACAAATACAATTTTGGGTAAATAATTATTGGTTGAATATTCACATATTATTTTGGTGGACATGTGAAATGTGAAAGCATTTTACTCATACCCCTATGTTCAAAAATAGCTTTCATAGTGCACCCTGTGAAGCTGCCTGATTTTTTTGTTCACAATAGGTTCATAATGAAATCTGTTTTGCTGACTCAGATGTGCCAAAGCTGAGAGTCCTCTGTAGCAACATTACATTTAAGAGACCCACGTGATGTACACAAGCGTCACAGAGCATTGCACAATTGTGCCACGAGGGTCTGCAGCCATGGTCTCCCAGGGTAACAGCACGGGGCTTCAGAGCCACCATGGCCTCCCAGGATAGTAACTCAACCTCGTCACAAGTACTGACTGGAGTTCTGGAGGAATAGGACCGCATAGACTGCTCAGTGTCAATCCCCAGCCCGCACAGGTACTGGCGGTGTAACCCTGAAACAGCCTCTATCCCTACCTTGTGGTTGACTCAGGGGCATGCAGAGCAGTCATGAATATCCTTGAAATAGGAATAACACTATTTTGCAAGTATCTGCTGATAGGACTGAGATGAGTGCAATTCAAATCTTAGTAATGGGCTAGAGTTCATACAGGTTTTATATGCAGGAGGCTGGGGTCTGATCCCCAGCACTAAAGCTAGGAGTAGCCCCTGATCACCACTAGATGAAAGGCAAATAAGTAAGTAGAAATTTAAAGACCATTGAGGATGAGAGAGACAGATGAAAGGCCAGAATGGTAGGACAAGGTACAGCTCATTCTGGCATGCCAAAGAATCACTCCAGTTCTACACCTACAAATTCTACAATATTGACAGTCCAAGAATAGTAGCAAATTATGTAAGAAAGTAGCACAGAAGCATCTTAATTCAAAAATGAGAAAAACCTGGATATTGCAGATTCCACTAGAAAGAGATCATAGAGAATAGCTTTCCTATCAGGAAAGGCAATCCAGTCTTTTCTAGCAGAAAGATTTTTTTTTTTTTTTTTTTTTGGTTTTTGGGTCACACCCGGCAGTGCTCAGGGGTTACTACTGGCTCCATGCTCAGAAATTGCTCCTGGCAGGCACGGGGGACCATATGGGGCACCGGGATTCGAACCGATGACCTTTTGCATGAAAGGCAAACGCCTTACCTCCATGCTATCTCCCGGGCCCCTAGCAGAAAGATTTTTTTTTCTTTTAACCTGTAAGTCACCTGGGGTTTCCTGAGCTATTTTATATTTCCTATTTCTACTATAGAATCAATACATTTGGTTATTTAATATATATTGAATAAAAGCAAATCATACAATTATGAGGGACAACTAACCAAACTATGACACAGAATTTTAAGTCAAAGATATTAGTAAATTTGGGCCAGAGAGATAGCACAGCGGTAAGGCATTTGCCTTCAAGTGGCTGACCCAGGACGGACCGGGTTCAATTGTAGCCAGGAGCAATTTCTGAGCAGAGCCAGGAGTAACCCCTGAGTAATGCCGAGTGAGGCCCCAAAACAAACAACAACAAAAAAGATACTAGTAAATTTAAAGTTTCTAGGATTGACTTTTTTTGGGGGGTGAGGGTCACAGCAGGCAGCGCTCAGGGGTTACTCCTGGCAGTCTCGGAAGACTATATGGGATGCCGGGATTTGAACCACCATCCTTCCGCATGCAAGGCATATCCATGCTGTCTCTCCAGCCCCTAGAATTAACTTCTGTATTTTAGAGTAACACAGTATCTAATATGGCATCTGACAAGGACACATTTAATTTTTTGTTTTTTTTTGGTTTTTTTTGGGGGGCCACACCCAGCAGTGCTCAGGGGTCACTCCTGGCTGTCTGCTCAGAAATAGCTCCTAGCAGGCCCGGGGTGGGGGGTAGGGGGGGCGGTGGGGGGGACCATATGGAACACCGGGATTCGAACCAACCACCTTTGGTCCTGGATCAGCTGCTTGCAAGGCAAAGGCTGCTGTGCTATCTCTCCGGGCCCATAGGACTCATTTCTTATTTCAACAGATATTTCTGCTAAAAATAATTCTTAGTGAACAAAAAACAAATGAATATTAAACATCAAAAAAACTTCACCAACTGCTTAAATCAAAGTGTTCCCTTTTTAATGTATGTATAGCTCTTGTAAATCCAAGAGGAATTCAAAAATATTTTTTAAGGAATAACAATTTTAGGTAGGCGATTGTCAGGAAAATGACGATCATGCAGGCCAAAGCTACATGGTTCCTCCACAGGCCCCAGGCAGAGATATCGATACCCTGATTTACCAAAAATTCTTCTCCCGTGCATCTGAAATACAGCAGAAAAAGATTATGACAGCATTCGTAGTATCTGTCTAATTGTAGCAGTACATCCACTGTTCTTTCGTTTAATAAATGTAAGCTACGAAGTCTTTAGGAACGACCCCTTCAGAACCATAGCTGACATTTGTCAAGTGCTCACAATTATGCAGCATACACTGCTAAGAGACCAGCATCAAGTTTAGGTGATCCAAAAGCAACTTGATTTAACACACTTAAGAGCCAAAAAGCCAGGAGTGGAGTTTGGATGTTTGTCTTGCATATGGCCAATCCAGGTTTGATCCTAAACCTGCCAAGAGTGATTTCTGAGCAGTGCCAGGAATAAGCACCCAGTACCTCTGGGTATGGCCCCAAACAAAAAATAAAAATAAAAAGATGTGAGTCAGGCTTCTTGCCCACACTACTCACTCAATAGACTCTTAATAAGAGTTAATAAACTCTTCTTGCATGAAGACTAGAATGGGCATTGCACCTAGCCCCGCTCCTGCCTCCAATAGGCCCAAGAATCAGAGCTCAAGCTTGTCATTTGGAGCAGAGTAGACGGAGTCAAGAAAGTTACCACTACTAAAACTACCTGCCCAGCTTCAATTACTGCTTGCTTCCTTCCACCTTTTGTGTTAAGTCTCAGATTGTACCAATTCCCGTTCTTTTTCCTTGCCCCAAAATCATATAGTCAAAAGGTAAAGAGTCTCTTCAATGTTCTCTTTCTTTTTCTTTTTTAAGTTTTTTGGGTCACACACAGTGATGTTCAGGAGTGAACCCTGACTCTGTACTCAGGAATTACTCCTGGCAGCAATCAGGGAACCATATGGGATGCAAACAATTGAGCCTACCAGGAGCAATTTCTGAGCAGAGAGTCAGGAAACCCCTGAATGCCACCAAGTGTAGCCCAAAAACAAGTTAAAAAAAAAAAAAAAAAAAAAGAAGAAGCTTAGCAGATAAGTAACACCAAAAAACATTTCTCCAACTTAAAAACAAACATGTCCACAGTAGTGTTCCTGGAAGTGCATGATAGTGTCTTCCGATTAGTAATTTTTTGCATGTGTGCATAACAACTGACTTAGAGAGGAGACACATCTAGAAAAGTCTTGGCTCTTGAGAATTGGCTTTGTCATGGACTCCCCAACCTCTATGCCTCATGCGCTGAGCACATGCGCCAAGAGTTAATCACGGGCCCAGAGAGATAGCACAGCGGTGTTTGCCTTGCAAGCAGCCGATCCAGGACCAAAGGTGGTTGATTCGAATCCCGGTGTCCCATATGGTCCCCTGTGCCTGCCAGGAGCTATTTCTGAGCAGACAGCCAGGAGTAACCCCTGAGCACTGCCGGGTGTGGCCCAAAAACCAAAAAAAAAAAAAAAAAAGTTAATCACACACTTACATTGCATAGCTGCATGTGTCATTGACTGTGCTGTTGAGTCCTGGGCAGAAGTTTTGTCCCAAAAATTCATTATGCTGCAGAGCCTGTAAAAGGAGAGTGGAACAGATAACCCATTAGCAATTTCAGAAATTATTCAGAGTTAGCAATGACCACAAATTCATAGGTTTCACCTTTGTTATGGAAATAAACTAAGTTTCGAATTCATAGTCACACCAAAGCAACTGAAAAGATTTTCCCTATGAGTCAGAAACC
>PVKC010041704.1:0-12080 GCA_004027635.1 Crocidura indochinensis
CCTTCCTTCTTTCTCTTTCTCTTTTCTTTTCTTTCTTTTTCTCACACAGGATTCTTGTAGTAGCCAGGGCTGGGGTAGTGAAGGGCTGCTATGTACCTCGGCCAAATTAGCTCATGCCAGAGTCTATAGAACATAAACAGTGCCTACTTTTCATCCAGTTGTGGGGCTGTGCCTCTGAATTTAAGGATCTTTCCTGAAAGAGGCTACCTCTGAGGGGCCCATGGTGGTAGTTGTGGGAGGCCCATGTGGGGTACAAGGGTGTGCACAGTTTAAGTCCTGGCATGGTACTAGAGAGAGATTGCATAGGGCTGGAGTACAGGCAGCCCTGCATTCAATTTTGACCACACAATGGTTCTGCAGGAACAGGGCATGATCCCTGAACACTGAGATAGGTATCCCCCCAATACTTTCAGGTGTGGTCCCCAAATCAACAAATTAATTTGAAACAAATATCTGAACCTGACCTCACTTGGACAAGTGAATTGATTGTATGAGTCTCCCTGTTCTCATTTGTGAACTGAGGATAATCTTAGCATTGTGTCCTATTGGGACAGAAAAGCCTCCATGGGTACATCTGAGAACTGGCTCACCCAGAGTCTACCTCAGCTGTTGAGATGGAAGTCCCAGCCTGAGTTTTCCATGGTTCTCTGTGTGACCCTAAACCAGCCACAGGGGTAGAACCAGAGCCCTCAGAGGCCAAGTGAAATGGAGAAAGCAAAGTTATTATTAGTATGTTGGTGCTCACTTCAGCGCCGGCCGCAGGAGCCTCCTGGAATGTGGTTTGGTGCACACCCAGTGGTACTTGGGGCTACTTCTACTCAGTGCTTAATCACTTCCAGCCTTGCTTGGGACCAGGCAGGACTGGGATTGAACCAGAACTCCTGTGTATCTAGCACATAGTCCTTTGAACATTTTCCTGACCCTTTCCATCCATCTCTTAGAATTCTGTCCTGGAGGAGTGCTTTATGTGTAAGGTTTTGTATGTGGTGCTTTGATCCTCGGGGAGGCTGCCAAAGATGGATTCTGTTTAATAATGTCACATTCTTCAGGAATGGGCCTGGGACACATGCTGCAGGCAGGTGCCTGAGATGCAGCAGTTTGCGTGAGGCCCCACAGGCCGAGGCAGTTGCTCGAAAGGACCAGCACACAGCAACCCTGTGGAACTGATGCAAAACCTATTTTCTTTCTGGGAATTGGTCCCAAACCAGAAGACCAGCTGCTTGTGCTGATGTGAGAAATGAAGAGAAAGTGAAGAGGCTCAAGAGAGCGATGTTTCCAAACCAGAAATAGAAATCAGGAAAATCAAGGCGCTGTGCTTGCACTGTACTGTGAGCCGGGCTGCCTGGGCTGCTCTCTTTGATCCACCCCTGCATCCCCAGAGGCTGCCTGTTCTAGGCCCATCCCAGCCAGATTCTGGAGGGCTTCACAACTTAAGGCAAAGTGCTCTGTGTGACAGCCCAGAGCATCAAGGGAAACACACTTGAAAGGTTCTAAGCCTGCTTCCTTATTTCAGACATGAACAGCATAGATGGGGGCATCTTTTAAAGAGTTTAGAACATAGGATGGGAATTAAAGAAGAAGAATAAATGGCTGAAAGCACAGACCCTGTAGTGGGAGAAAGAAGGTTAGTTGAGTTGGGGCACTCTTGTAGGGGTATGGTGCTGCAACACTGTATACATGAAACACTATCATTAACACTATTGTAAATCACAGGGCCTAAAATAAAAAAATATGTATATATATATACATATATATGTATATATAAAGCTTCACAGTTGATAGGATCAGGATTATGTCACTGAAACAAGGACAGACAGTACAAGGGTTAAGGCACTTACTTGCCTTGTATGCATATGACCTCAGCATTGAATGAAGAGCAATTCTTCAGCACAGAGCTGGGTATAGTCCCTGAACACTGCTGGGTATGCCCCCAAGATTGTCAACCCTGTCCACACGCACAACAGAAAAAGTAAAGAGGGCAGGAGTGATAGCCCAGTTGGTAGGGCTTTTGCCTTGTACACTACTGACCTGAGTTCAATCCCCAGCATCCCATATGGTCCCCTGAGCCTGCCAGGAGTGATTTCTGAGCACAGAGCTCAGAATAGCCCCTGAGCATTTCCAGGTGTGGCCCAGAAACAAAAACAAAAACCAAAAAAAAAAGTTCAAGACACCAGTATCTCAAGATGCTGCCTCTATTCTCATGGCCACTGTCTTTGCTCCTGTCAGGGAAAGCAGTCTTCCCCATAAGTAGGCCAATGCAAGGGCACCCAGGATTTTTTCCTCAAAATAAGGAAGGGCTAGAGACATAGTACAGTGGGTAAGGTGTTTGCCTGGCAGGTGCTAATCTGGGTTCAGTTCCCAGAATCGCTTATAGTACCCAATTAAAGCTCAGTTTTCACCTACATCCAATATAATGGGGGTGTGAGTATGAGGAGTGTTTGTGCCTTTCCCAGCCTTCTGCAGCAGATGGATCTAGCAGGTAAAAGAGGGATCCAACACTCTGCCTCCCAGAGGGCGATCAGATTTTGGCTGAATCCCAGGGGTTCAGGACTGGACAAGGAGACTTGAGAGAGCCTAAGTGCCTCGGTCCTCTCCTTGCGGGTCCAGCTCCAGCAGAAGCTTGCAAGCAGTCCTTAAAAGGATGCCATGTTTTCTTTGGTAGGTACCGTGTGAACTTCAGACCCAGATATGTCACCAAGTTCAAGACGGTGACACAGTTGGAATGGAGGTGCTGTCCTGGCTTCAGAGGGGTAGATTGCCAAGAAAGTCCCAAAGACCCTGGGAAGTCTCTGCGTCCCACTCCTGCTGCTCGAAACAGCATGAAGAAAGCCACAGGTGAGTTGTTATTTGCACTTTTTCATGTGGCCACTGTTCTCTCGGCTCTTCCTTCAAACAGTATCATCCAGGACTTCAAGTACTGCACATATGGACATAACTGAAGTAGACAAATGTGGTCAGTAAATTTATTTGCAGAAGTAATATTAGTTGGAAGACAAACATTTTGCAAGCTATTTGCTTTATTAGTGGCAACTTGTGAAATCAGTGCATCGATGTTTAAGATTTCCACCTGAGCACAGATGAATAGATGTGACTGGTTTTTGTTTGTATGTTTGCTTGGGCTTTGGGGCCACATCTGGTGGCACTCCTGGCTCTACGCTCAGAAATCACTCCTGTTAGGCTCAGGGGGATGCTGGGGATTGAACCTGGGACCAGCCCAGGTCGGCCATTTGCAAGGCAAACGCCTTACTGCTGTGCTATTGCTCTAGCCTTAATGTTACTGTTTTAATGCTTTGTGTTTCCATTTTTTTCGTTTTGTTTTTGTTTTTACTTGGTGGGTCACTCTCTGGTGGTTCTCAGAACTTCATTCATGGATCACTTTGCATTCTCTGAGGACCAAATGGGCTGCCAGGATAAATCCCAGGCAGGGCACATGCAAGGCAAGCATCCTACCCTTTACTGTCATTCCGCCTCTCTTTAAGCTCTGTAGATTATTTTAAATTTATCTTGACAGCTTATTACTCTTCTTTTTCTACATTCCAGTGCTCTACTCCAATTCTCCCTAAATTAAACCACACACACACATATATATATATATATATATTTATACACACACATATATGTATATATATTCACTCTTTGGTTTCTATACTATAATGACTATAGCTAACATTTTTAGTTGGGTTGAGTAGGCTACTAGAAATATATTTCCTTGCTATCAACCTTTTATTTTTCTATAGTTAATAGATTCTTTTTCTTGACTTACTGTTTTTATTTGGGGGGGGTCACACCTGACAGCGCTCAGGGGTTACTCCTGCCTCTACGCTCAGAAATTGCCCCTGGCAGGCACGGGGGACCATATGAGAAGCTGGGATTCGAACCACCATCCTTCTGGATGCAAGGCAAACGCCTTACATCATGCTATCTCTCCAGCCCCGACTTTCTGTTTTTATTTGTTTTATTTTGTTTTAATCACACCTGGTTATGTTCAGGGGTTATTCCTGGCCTTGCACTTAGGAATTATTCCTATTGTTGCTCTGGGGACCATATGGGATGCCAGGGATCAAACCCAGGTCAGCTACATTGCAAGGCAAGAACCCAACTGACTGTACTATTGCTCCAGCCATCTCTTTTGTTTGTTTGTTTTTGTTTTTTTTTGGGCCAACCCAGTGATGCTCAGGGATTTTTCCTGGCTATGCACTCAGAAACTGACTCTGGCTTGGGGAACCATAAGGGACGCCAGGGGATTGAATCATGTTCTGTCCAAGGCAAACGCCCTACCGCTTTAACCAACAACCACTCTGGCCCCCATCTTTTTTTTCATTTGTTTTGCCACCTAGGTTCTCTTCCGGTTTTCTAAATGTCTTAGCTTCTGTTCAGACACAGGGACTTCATCTTCTGGAAGCACTCTCTTCTCAAGTTCTCTCAGCTGCCTCAAACCTGGCCTGGGTTCTTTTCTGATTCACAGCTGCCAGCTTGTCCTCTTAACTTCCTCTCTCCTGATTATTTCCCGATTCCCATGCCCTCCCCACCCCACCCCCGCTTTCCCTCCATTTACCCTCTGGTTTTGGTAAAATACATCTTGTTGTAGTTTCATGAGAAGATTGCATGGGAGGTGAACTTTTTGGTATTTTATAGTCTGTAAGTATTTTAATTTAGCTTCGGAATTGGAATGAATTTTCCTTCAGAATCCTGAAATCTTTTCTTAGCTTCAAGAGCTGCTAGGTAAAACCTTTTTATTGGATCCTTCCCCTACATCGGTTTTAGGAAATTTTAGGAGATGATGATTTTTAAGGGATTTTAGGAGATGATAAAAGGAAATGCTTAGCTTTAATCTATTATCATTAGTTTATTATTTTTGAAGCTTAAGGTTATTTTTGTATGAAGTAATGACATTTTATTAAAGAGAATGAAAAGAAAATGTACTCAAGAGAATGCAAGAAAGGAGAGAGCATGATGAAATAAGAGAATTACTCAATCCAAATTGGAATTCAGGCTTCTAGAATGGAATTCTTGAAACTTAATTTTTAACTTACCAAAGGAAACAGAAAGCCTAAATTGAGTTATTACTTAGTAATGCCAACATCTTGTTCAACCTTCTTTCTGACAATAAGAACCTTCTATGTTGTCCAACTCCTTCAACTGCCCTTTCGCTTGCTAGATGCTTGCTAGGTGCTGCTCGATGCTGCTATTCATCATCTTTATCCATCTTGGAAAAGCCATGGAATAAAACTGCACACTGCTTCTTGTAGATTTGGGGCCAAACCCAGTGGTGATTAAGGACTGCTTCTGACTCTGCGCAGGATCACACCTGGCATTGCTCGAGGGACCATATTTAGTGCCAAAATCAAACCAGAGTGATAGCACCTGCATGCTAGGGAATTAACTTAATCTTTGTTCTATATCCCCAGCCCCTATAACGATTTGGATGAATTTTATTTATTTTTATTTATTTATTTATTTTTGGTTTTGGGGCCACACAAGGTGATGCTCAGGGGTTACTCCTGGCTATGTGCTCAAAAAACACTCCTGGCTTGGGGGACCATATGGGATGCTGGGGGATCGAACTTCGGTCCATCTTAGGCTAGCACTGGCAAGGCAGATGCATTACCGCTCTGTGCCACTGCTCTGGCCCCCCATTTTTGTTGTTGTTGTTTATTTTTTATGTATTTTTTAAACATTATTTATTTATTGATTTTTGAGCCACACCCAGTGATGCTCAGGAGTTGCTCTTTGCTCTGCACTCAGAAATTGCCCCTGGCAGGCTGGGGGAGCATATGGGGATGATGAGAAATGAACCAGGTCCTTCCCGGGTCAGCTGCATGCAAGGCAAATGCCCTACCATGTGCTATCTCTCTGGCCCCCAATTTTTTTTTTTGGTTTTTGGGCCACACCCAGTGATGCTCAGGGGTTACTCCTGGCTATGCGCTCAGAAGTCACTCCTAGCTTGGGGGATCATATGGGAAACTGGGGGATCGAACTGTGGTCCATCCTAGGCTAGCGCAGGCAAGGCAGGCACCTTACCTCCAGCACCAATGCCCGGCCCCTTCTTTTAATTTTTTTGTTTCATTTTTTTGGGGGGGGTCACACCCCACAGTACTCAAGGGCTACTCCTGGCTTTATGCTCAGAAATTGCCCCTGGCAGGCTCGGGGTACCACATGGGATGCCGGGATTCGAATCACTGTCCTTCAGTATGCAAGGCAAATGCCCTAGCACTATGCTATCCCTCCGGCCCTGTTTTCTGTTCATTTTAAACACCCATCTCTGATTATTTAGTACATTTCATTTGTAGACATTATATGTTGTAGCATATGTTGTAGACATAATTTCAGGGTCAAAGGATCCTGAGCATTTTGACACATTTTGCCAAAATTTTCTTTTAAAAATTATAGCGGTTCAGGGGTCTGAAGTGATAGCAGTAGGCCTTTGCCTTGCACGCGGCCAACACAGAACAGATCCTGGTTCGAATCCCATATGGTACCCCAAGCCTGCCAGGAGCAGCTTCTGAGGGCAGAGCCAGGAATAACCCCTGAGCATCACTGGGTGATTGTTTGAGTGCAGTTCCTACCTCCTGTCACTTAAGTTGTTTTAAAGTTATAGCAATTAAATCTTTCTTTCCTGGGCCGGGTGGTGGCGCTGAAGGTAAGGTGCCTGCCTTACCGCGCTAGCCTTGGACGGACCGAGGTTCGATCCCCCGTGCCCCATATGGTCCCACAGGCCAGGGGCGACTTCTGAGCACATAGCCAGGAGTAACCCCTGAGCGTCACTGGGTGTGGCCCAAAAACCAAAAAAAAAAAAAATCTTTCTTTCCTTACATCCTGATCTCCTAGTCTTCTGCCCTTCATTTTATTTTGCTCAGAATAGCATTTCCTCTGTATGTGATTTTGTACCTTGTCTTCTTCTTTTATGTCTTGGGATAAAATGAAATAAAAGAAGGGAATTACTCTGTTCACATTAAATAAGTTATTCTTTTTTTTTCTTCTTTTTTTTTTTTTTGGTTTTTTTGGGCCACACCCGGTGACGCTTAGGGGTTACTCCTGGCTATTTGCTCAGAAGTCGCTCCTGGCAGGCACGGGGGACCATATGGGGAACCGGGGAATCGAACCGTGGTCCGCAGGCAAGGCAGGCACCTTACCTGCAGCGCCACCGCCCGGCCCCCAAATAAGTTATTCTTTTATGGTCCTCAATTTGGGAGTTTGGCCATTTAAATTCCAGACTTGCTTTTGTCATTAAATTAATTTTAGTAATAACACATGATCATGTGTAAAAGGTTTAGAGAGAAAGTGAAAAATGTAAAATTCAAAGATCCACAACCGGGGCCCGGGAGATAGCATGGAGGTAAGGCATTTGCCTTTCATGCAGAAGGTCATCGGTTCAAATCCCGGTGCCCCATATGGTCCCCCGTGCCTACCAGGAGCAATTTCTGAGCATGGAGCCAGGAGTAACCCCTGAGCACTGCCGGGTGTGACCCAAAAACAAAAAAAAAAAAAAAAAAAAAAAAACCAAAAAAAAAAACACAAAGATCCACAACCTTCTAAATATACTGTTTTCCAGTGTATATTGATACATTTGATTGGGATCAGTATTGTATTTCAGTTTTTCCACTTTACAATGTATCTCAGTATAGTGTGCAGAATTGTCACTATTGAACTGTTCTAACTTTCCTGTTTCTATTGCATTAAAGGATATGACTTGCCTCTTATTATTCTATTACACAATTCTGAAAACAAATAAAACACAGTTTATTTATGTCTATATCAGTTTATTATTATTATTTTATGACTCATCACAATCATCTTTATAATATTGTTTTTCTTCTGGACAATTTCCTTGTTCTATTAAAAATTCAGTCTGGGGCTGGAGAGATAGCATGGAGGTAAGGTGTTTGCCTTTCATGCAGAAAGTCATTGGTTCAAATCCTGGCATCCCATATGGTCCCCTGTGCTTGCTAGGGCATTTCTGAGCATAGAGCCAGGAGTAACCCCGAGCGCTGCTGGGTGTGACCCCCCCAAAAAATCTTAAAAATTCAGTCTGGTGTTGATGATATAAAAATTTTAGTGTCCGGGGCCTGGGAGATAGCATGGAGGTAAGGCATTTGCCTTTCATGCAAAAGGTCATCGGTTCGAATCCCGGTGCCCCATATGGTCCCCCGTGCCTGCCAGGGGCGATTTCTGAGCATGGAGCCAGGAGTAACCCCTGAGCACCGCCGGGTGTGACCCAAAAACCAAAAAAAAAAAATTTTAGTGTCCAGGGGCTGGAGTGGTGGCACAGTAGTAGGGCATTTGCCTTGCATGCAGCTGACCTAGGACAGACCATGGTTTGATCCCCTGGTGTCCCATATGGTCCCCAAGCCAAGAGCAATTTCTAAGTGCATAGCCAGAAATAACCCCCGAGCGTTACTGGGTGTGGCCCCCGCAAAAATAATTCAGTGTCTATCTTTCGGATTAGAAAAAAAAAATTTTTTGTTTGTTTTCTGGGCCACACCCAGTGGCGCTCAGGGTAACTCCTGGCTCTGCACTCAGAAATTGCTCCTGGCAGGCTTGGGAGACCATTTGGGATGTCAGGAACTGAACCCAGAAAAGATCAGTAGAATCAAATGTTTTCTCTCTTTTGTCTTTTGTTTTCCTTAACTGACTGCATACCGTGCCTTAATTATGCCTGAGGTACTTTTTAGTGTACACACTATAATAAAAATAAAAGTATTTAAGAGTTGCCTGGAGGATAACTTGATGCTCATATGATATCACCTCACTGAACAATAAAGGGGTGATTCCCAACAAAGTGTTTTCTTGTGGTTTCACAGTAGAGTAAACTACTGGAATATGACTCAGCTGACCTTCACTAATGTGAAATGATGTTTTCATAAAACAAAATAGACAAGGAATATTTTCCTTCAGGGTGAAAAAAATTGAATATTTCTATTATGTGTTATGTGTAGTCTTTTTTTTTTTTTTTTTTTTTTGGTTTTTGGGCCACACACGGCCGTGCTCAGGGGTTCAGGGGTTACTCCTGGCTGTCTGCTCAGAAATAGCTCATGGCAGGCACGGGGGACCATATGGGACACCAGGATTCGAACCAACCACCTTTGGTCCTGGATCAGCTGCTTGCACACAATGCCGCTGTGCTATCTCTCTGGACCCGTGTATAGTCTCCTAATCACATTAGGAGGAAAGATAGAACCTTTGCTTCATAGAAGAGGAGTTTAGAGCAATAGCACAGCAGTAAGGCGTTTGCCTTGCACACAGTCAATACAGGAAGGATCCTGGTTCAAATCCTGGCATCATATATGGTTCCATAGCCTGCCAAGAGTGACTTCTGAGTGCAGAGCCAGGAGTAACACGAGTGCTGCCGGGTGTGATCCAAAAACCAGAAAAAAAAAAAAAAGAACTAATGTGCAGTGAAGGACAGACAACTTGATTTCCACCCTGCTACAATAATTGCTAGTGGTGAAAGAATATATTGGCAATGAGTTAAATGTATTTTTGTTTGTTCTTTTTTTTTGGGGGGGGTCACACCTGGCACGGCTTAGGGATTACTCTTGGCTCTGTGCTCAGAAATACCCCTGTCAGGCATGGGGGACCATATGGGATGCCAGGATTCGAACCACTGTCCTTCAGCATGCAAGGCAAACGCGTTACCTCCATGCTATCTCTCTGGCCCGAGTTAAATGTATTTTATAAGCATCCTGCTTGATGTTTTTTCAGAAACTCAGTAAAGATAGACTATATTAAGTCATGTCTAACTCTTTTTTTTTTTTTTTTTGTAACAGACAATGAACCAAGTCCAATCTCAGAGCCCAAAAAGACTTTGTTATCAAATGGTGCAACACAACCAAGTCAGACAACAGATCCAAAACAGGGCCCCCAAGAACTTCAAAACAAGAAAATCCAGGTACTTGAGGAAAAGGTTCTCAGACTCACAAGGACAGTCCTGGATCTCCAGTCTTCCATTGCTGGAGTGAATGAAAACCTCAAACATAACATTCAGGATGATCCCAGCAAAACGGCTTCATGGCTCAGTAACCTGCACCCTGAGTCAGGGCCTGGAAGTGCCATTAGTAGAGACACAGACATGACTCCTCTTCCTGAAGTCCCCAGTAAGGAACCTGGTATGAAGGACATTAAGTCTGAATTAGCTGAAGTCAAGGATGTTCTGAAGAATAAGAGTAATAAGCTGGAGGAATTGGATGGGAAAGTGAAGGGTTATGAAGGGCAACTCAAACAGCTCCAAGAGGCTGCTCAGGGACCTACAGTGACCATGACAACCAACGAACTCTACCAATCCTATGTAGACAGCAAAATTGATGCCCTGCGAGAAGAGCTCATAGAGGGAATGGACAGAAAGCTGGCAGATCTGAAAAACTCCTGTGAGTACAAGATGATTGGCCTCCAACAGCAGTGTGAAGACTATGGGAGCAATTACCTGGGAGTCATTGAGCTCATAGGAGAGAAGGAAGCAAACCTGAAAAAAGAAATCAGTGACCTTCGAGCCCAGTTGCAGAATCCTCCAGCCCAGTCAAAGTGCTGTGACAGCAAAAAGAGCGCTGATTTTGCACAACAGATCCAGATGTTAGAACAGAAGATTGATAGAGTAGCTGAGGCCACCAGAATATTGAATGGACGACTGGACAACGAGTTTGACCGCCTCACAGTTCCAGAGCAGGATGTAGACTTTGATGCAAGGTGGACTGAATTGGATGCTCGGATCAATGTGACAGAGAAGAATGCAGAAGAACATTGCTTTTACATAGAAGAAACTCTACGGGGCACCATTAATGGAGAGGTAGATGATTTGAAGCAGCTTCTGGATGAGAAGATAAAGTCTCTGGAAGACCGTCTGGGGAACATACTGGAGATGGCGAACAGCACTGATGAAAACTTCCCTCTGCCAGGCCCTGCAGTAATCCCGAGTGTGTCAGGAGCTGGGAATGAGCAGTTTATAACAGAATTAAGCCACCTGAAGAACAAAGTACAAGAGATCGAGGATATTTGCCTACAGAACTTCCCTGGGATAGGAGATACTTGGCTAACTGGAGAAGACCACTCAACGGACGACCATTCAAGCCTTTTGAAATTGCTGAACGACACCATGCATGGGAAATTTCAAGAAACTGAGCTCAGCATTCAGAAACTCCAGCATGATTTTTATTTTCTTTATTCTCTACTAAACCATACAGAAGATGGGACACATCCTCTTCAGAAGGAAGCCAGCGAAGAAAGGTCCAACACTGGAGTAGGCAGCTCTTCTAAGGAGGGCAAGCAAGGAAGGACAGTGGCACCCCTCCCAGTTCCTCAGTTCCCTACAGCTCATTGCTGTGATCACTGGGAGGAGAGGTGGCAGCAGCTGCAAAGCCAGGTCCTCTCTGGGTTGAACACTTGTAAGGAGAATGCACATGAAGCCCAGAGCGAGGTCTCTGTGGTTGGAGACAGAGTGTCTCAACTGGAGAAAACCTGCAGCAAACTGGACAACATCTCCGGAAGCCTCCAGAGGATTAAGGAAGGGCTCAACAAGCATGTCAGTAGCCTGTGGAGCTGTGTGAGGCAGATGAATGGGACTCTGCGGTCACACAACAGAGATATTTCTGGCCTGAAGAATTCTGTCCAACAATTCTATAGCCATGTTTTTCAAATTTCTACTGACTTGCAAGATCTGATCAGATTTCAACCACCAGCAAGTAAGTTGACTTTGGAAATTTCATTTCTCTCATCTTCTTAAAAAAAAAAAACTGTCATAGCAACCAAACTTACACTGTCCAGGGGGTGTGTGGTATTGAGCATTGAACCTGGGCCCTGAAAATAAAAAAAAAAATTTTTTTTTTTTGTTTTTTGGGCCATACCCAGTAGTGCTCAGGGCTTATTCCTGGCTCTGTTCTCTGGGATAAAGAGGTATATTGGGTCCTGAGAAATTAAATCTGGGCCAGCTATGTGCAAGGCAGATGTCCTACCTACTGTACTATTGCTGCCCTGGACCTAATGTTTGTTATTTTATTTTTTTAACCCAGGTCTTTGAACATGCTCTATCTATGCCCCACTCCTACAAACCCCTACATCCTACATGTATTATGCAAGACTTTGGATAGTTT
>PVKC010041705.1:0-12114 GCA_004027635.1 Crocidura indochinensis
GGGGAGGGCTCCCCAGGGCTGGTCATGGGGCATTGCAGGAAATGGCCAGCAGGGGCCGCTATGGTGCAGCCCTTCATTGCAGAAAGCTGGGTGATCTCACAGGGATCCCCTCCAAGGCTGCCTCAGGGGTGTGGTCAGTCCTCCCTTGGGTAGCATCTCCAAGGAATAGAAGCCAGAATGGTCTCTTACGACCAGGACCATGAGGTATGACAGGACCCCAGGACCCTCTGGGAGGACGGTGCTGAACAGGCCTGAGTCATCAAATACACCGGTGCTGTCAACAACGCAGGGTCATGAACATAGCAGCTGGGGACATATGTGTCTGCATCCTCAATGTGGGCACAAGACAACGCTCAACATGCACACACACGTGTGCATACAGAAGACAATATATGACATGCACAAGTACACATGTATATTATATGTCCGCAGGGATAATCCACTCTCCCAGGTAACAAAGGCTGTTTTTAGCCAATAGGTTCTGGGTCGAAGGAAATCTTGTAAAGTGAGAGCAGGGCTGAGGGACACAGGGTACTGGGCCTACCACCTCCCTGGCTCACACAATGATTCCCACAACAAAGGCCCTCACCTTGGCCCCAGTTAGAGCCTTATTTGGCCCCTGCTGGAGCCTTTGGCTGAGCCTGATTTCTCTGTCTTCCTGTTGTAGTTTCGTGAAGAGCCCCAGATTGGAGACCTGATTGAGATATTCCGTATCGGCTACCAGCACTGGGCCATCTACGTGGGGGACGGCTATGTGATCCATCTGGCACCTCCAAGTAAGAGCTCTTGACCATCATTGTCTTGATCTAAGGACACACACTCAGAACAATGTAAAGAAAGTGGGGAGCTGCTCCACAGCCCATCCTCCAGGCCTCATAGTGGTCCCCAGGACTGTGCCCTGGGTCTCTCTCCCAGCGGAGCTCCTTTCCCACAAGATCTCCCAGCTCAGAGTCTCTCCTTGGGAAGGAGAGTCTGAAACGACTGAGACCAGAGAAGGTTTTTCAGCAGAAATAATGTGCTTGGTACTTATCCTTTTGACTCAAGTACTCAGGTATTTTTTCCTGGTTCTGCAGGGCTCTAGAGAGCATTCATGAAACTCTTGAAGAAGCAGGGGGAGCCCCATGATGGGGTACTTAAGTGCCTCATACTGGGAACAGCTGATGGCAAAGATGGTTTCAGGAGAAACGGGACACACATGTGTGTAGGAAATACATACTGCACAGGTGCCCCTTTACAGGATGTGGGGTTGTGTGTCACTGAGCAATGGCCAGGTCCTATGACTCCTTCCACCCATGCTCTGCTGTTCCTGCACAAACTTATCATCAGGATATATCTATGCCTCTCATTATGTCCCACAAGTGTTGCCTGTGTCAGTAGAAGGAAGGAAGGTCTGAGTTGTAATTAGACAGTAAATCCAAGGGCCAAAGAGAAAGCTCAGTGGTCTGAGTCATGCAATGCACATTGGATGCTGAGCTTATCCTTGGTAGCACATATCCCAGAGGCACTGTTGGTAGAGATCCAAGATCATAAAACAAAGTAGCAAAAATATTTTTAAATATGGTGGCTGGAACAATAATATAGCATGTAGAGCACTTGCCTTGCACATGACTGGCCCAGGTTTGAAACCTGGCATATGATCTCCTGAGCTTCACCAGGAGTGATCCTTGAGCACAGAGCCAGATATAAGTCCTGAGCACCACTGGTGTGGCCCCAAAACAAAAACAAAACAAAACAAAAAGAAACAGATAGGGTTCAGGATGATCCATACAATGCCTTTCAGAGATACACAGGGACCCAATGAACCTCTGACAAATTTCCAACCATATTTATATTGGTTGAAATAGAATCTCAACCTCCCATGACAAAGGCCGGCCATCAAATGAAGCAGTCATACATTGCTCACAATTGTGACTCTGACCCTCACCCCAATGATGCCAGTGGTAGCCCTTGTTGTATATGAAGATACAAGTTTAGCTAGAGAGCTGATAGTCTGAGGGAAGGGGCAGAAGAAGTTCGGAGGGATATTAATGCAAATTCCCAGAACCCTGACACCTGAAGGGGAGCTGCAGGCAAGAGACTTTGTATTTAGTCTTCTGTCTGTCACCTCTCCAGGAGGAAGACAATCTTCAGGAGATTTTTACTTTAGCTTCCTCTTTCCTCACACATTCACTTACAAACTATAAAACCCTCCTTTAGCTTAGTCAGCATTAAATAGGAATTTGCCTGATATATGCCTTTCCTCCTATGTTGATTATTTCTGAACAATAAATGTCCTAAATTAGTATACTACGGTATAGTACAGTAATAGTATAGTATAGTATATAGTATAGTCAGGTGTCTCAGTCCATGAAGCTGGAAGCCTTATGAGTTCTTTCTTGTTTCTTAATCCTTATGATGCCCTGCTGCAGGCCCATTCACTGGGGGCTGGACTCTGGCAGTCCCCAGGTGACTTAGAGGAAGAGAAAAGGAAAGAGGAGGCATCCCCTGAAAGGAAAGGAAATCTACCTTTTTTTTCTCTCAAACTCAGCCACCTGGGAGCATTTGAGAGATCTATGACATTAAAGTCTGTGTGCCTTGTCTGGGACACACCTTATGTCCAGTCATGAGGCTGCCATCAAGCCATATCTGACATCCACTTGATCTGCCCGGCATGGGAGTTAATTCCTGCCACCTTATTTTTGAGGAGCTGTGGACTCAGACTGGAGCTAGGAATTGCTATTTGTATGAAAGTATAGATTGAATCCTAGAGCTTACTTGGGACTTTTAGGTCCATCACCTTCCACACAGAAAAGAATTTCAGGTTGAGAAGAGCAGTCAAATCAAAACAGATTTTATTTAGAGGCAAAAAAAAAAAGAAGAAACTCATACAAAATCCAATCTTGTGGGTTTTATTATTGCCCAAGGATTTTGATTCATTGTTTTTATTTATTTATTTATTTATTTATTTGGTGGTTGTGGGTACAACCCTAAGTGTCTGCTTCAACATCATCGACATAAAATCTTGATCTGTTGAAGAAAAGTGGGATGTACCCTGGTGCTCAGCTATGGGCTGATGTCCTTTCCCTACTCCCTCCCTTCTCTCCTGTAGGTGAATATGCAGGTGCAGGCTCCTCCAGCGTCTTCTCAGTGCTGAGCAACCGAGCTGTGGTGAAACGGGAGCTGCTGACAAAAGTGGCAGGGAACTGCCACTACAAAATTAACAACTTCCTGGACCATAAGTATCCCCCATTGCCTAAATACCAGATCCTCAGTGCTGCCAAGGCAAAGGTTGGGCAGGAGTTGCCATATTCTTTGTACTCTGGCAACTGTGAGCATTTTGTCACGGGTCTGCGCTATGGCCACTCTTGCTCTAGTCAGGTAAGGCTGTCTTTGAGGTCAACTCTTGTTCCTTAGAGGCTGGTTTAGAACCACTTTGTAGCCCATGGAGTTCAGGAATTTTAAACTCCAATAGCATCTCAAGTCTAAGGGTTTGAAACTAGTCACTTGTTCTCCTGGCCTCAGTGTCCCCCACGGGCATTGATTTGAACACAAACCTCAGACTCAGTGTTACCAAGTCCCTTACCATGAGGTCTTCTCTGCCAGCTGCTCCTGAAGCCCTGTAGGTTGTCAGGGGTAATTTCAGGCCACTTTAGGAACAGTCTCTCTCTTGGATCCTGCAGACAAGGGACAGAGGCTCTCTGTGTCCTAGGGATCACTAGAACAATTTGGGGTACATAAATTGTTCAAGGGACTTGAAGTATTGGGGATAAAACCCAGGCCCTGTATAGACTCAAGCATTTTGAGCCATTTCTCAGGCTTCTAGGGCTCAGTCCCTAGACCTGGACCTCAGAGTGACAAGTTCATTGTACCCAAAGTACAAGGGGACTCAGACACAACCAAGATGTCACCAGTGTTCCACCCCGCTGGCTGCATACAGACACATTCAGCCTCAGGGCTGGAAAAAAGGGGAGGGGCAGCAGGACAGGCTGGGGAAAACCATTAGGATGTAGTAGGTGGAGTGCATGTCTGAAGTGCCCCAAGATAATGTGCATCAGGTAAGCCCTGGCTCTAGGAGGAAGAGTCCCAGAGAGAAGTTTCCAAGTTGTGCTGGTGCAGTCCTCAGCACTTGTGTAGTTTTCCATGAATCCTTGAACTCCAAGAACTCCCATGAATCTTTCCCTTTAGGACCCTCAGCTACTTCCAGAACCTTTTGCACTGTCAACAAGCATATAGTATACTGGTCACCAAAAGTGAGGGAATTGTTTTGCTCCTATCTGCCCATGGAGAAAATAAAATTCCCTTGTCTCACCTCAGAGAGCTCCCCCTTGGATCCCTCATCCCATTTGATATCTCAGGACACAGCATTGCAGACAAAACATCGATAATAGGTGTCACAAGATCTCTGTCTCAGGAAGTGGAACCCTGGGGAGGGGGCTTAGCTACATTACATGGGTGAAAAGAGTCTGGGGGACCAGCTGGGAGAGGCTTGGGGCAGAGAAGAGTGAGAGCTCCTGGGTCTTGAATCTCAGCACTGTCTGCTCTGCCAGGTGGAGACTGCGGAGACTGCAACTTACCTGACACTGGGATTAGGAGCTCTGGGAATTTTAGGATACTCCATAATGAAGCAACGCTCCCAAAAACAGTAACAGCCTGCAAGGACCATGTCCAGCCTGGGAACCTGAGGAGACAGAGGCTGAACTTCCTCAACTTGATTCATGCTGGCTCAGTTCTCATTGTAGCTGAAGGAGAGACTCGGGATACTCTGAGAGAAGAATCCAGAAATTTCTCCAGAGTATCCTCAGAAAAGACTTCCTCTGCTTTAGCTTCTGGTCCCAAAAGGAAGAGCAGATCAAATCTGCCTCTGGTGCTGCAGTCAACACTTTTGAAGCCAAGATCTGACTCTTTACTATGCTGAATGGGATCCCTTGAGTACTAATGTCCCAAAGATTCAACCCAATGGTATTGGGAGGGAGGGATTCACATTACATTGTTTTAGGTGCACTTATGGGTTACTGTCCCCTTCACAAACTCCTCAACCCCATAGTTTGGATTGTTCATATGTACAACCAGTTTGGCGAGTTTAGATGTGATTCCAGCCAAACAGACACAAAGCAAGAATAGAATAAAGTAAATGGAAGGTAGTTTAGATGTCCAGGGCAGTAAATGTGCCCAGGCAAGCAAAGAACAGAAAATGTGTACTGTAAAAGTGCTTATTCTTGGCCATGTGAATGTCCCAAACTCTGCTCTTAATGTGCTTGTTAAGTGTTGATCTATCTACTCACGATTCTCAAAAAATCAGTCCATTTAAACAATGGCCTATGTGTCTGGAGCCAGGATGGGGGAGCAGAAACTCTTCAATAGGCGCCCCCTGAATGCCTGGTAGAGCCTAGCTGGCAACTGGACATATCACAGCATTCTTCTGTCTCCTGCTTTGTGACTCACCCTTCTGGACCTAGCTCAAAGGTGCCAATTATGTTGGTTTGGCTTTGGTAAATTGCCACTCGCTAGTCATTATTACCCCGTCCATCATTCTTCCTGTGTAACCTTACCTGATGTTAAAACCTACCCATTTCTGCGAGGGGTCTTTGGTAGGTAAATAAAAGATTTCCTGAGGGGCAGGAAGGGAGATTCAAGGATTGAGAGAGAATTCAGCAAGAGAGAGGCGAGGGGTTGGCAAGATGGAGGAATAGAGATGGGTTGAGATATCAGGGTAGCTGAAATAGGCTACTTGAAAGGTTATGCTTGAAAACTACACCTGTTGAATAAAGCTTATGTCTCCTAAAACCTCACTGCCTGTGGATGGTTCCTCACCACCACCCTAAGACCCACCGGCTGGAAGGAAGGGGTTGCAGGCACATGGCCTGGGTCAGCAGAAAAAGGCCTCACCCTCCATCCATCTCACCATCATTCACAGCCATCCAAAACTCCATAATTCATATTTAATACAACAGTCATCAGGGTATAAACCACTCTGACCCAAGCAGTCTCTCCCCACCGTCTGAGCTTCTGACCATCCAGACATTTCCCAGAGCTTTCTGCTCCTTCCTTTGGCCACTCCTTGTTTTTTTTTTTTTATTTAAAGAAAATACATCAAATAGTTGACATAAATAATCATAATACATTTATTTCAAGATAACAGAAAGCAGAGTTATTAAAAATTAGAAAAACTAAGAAAACATAAAATGGGAAAAGAAAGAAAAGTTCACTAACAAGTATGTTTGTGAAAATTATTGTATCTCCAATAAAGTCATTACTACAATAGCAGAAGCTTTAGTAAGCTTTTTTTGTTTGTTTGTTTGGTTGGTTGGTTGGTTTTTTGGGGCCACACCTGGTGATGTTCAGGGGTTACTCCTGGCTATGCGCTCAGGAGTCGCTCCTGGCTTGGAGGACCATATGGGACACCGGAGGATCGAACCATGGTCCGTCCAAGGCTAGCGCAGGCAAGGCAGGCACCTTACCTTTAGCGCCACCACCCGGCCCCAAGCTCTTTTTTTTAAAGAGAGGAGATACAACAATGTGTGTGTAAGTTATATAGTTTGTGTAGGAGATACAAAAATACAAAAATTGTTGTTTGAATAGGAGATACAAAAATGCCTGTGTGTGGCAGTTGTTGTTTGCATAGGCACAGCAAAATATGGGAGAAATAGAAAGAAAATAACCTTTGGCCTAAAAAAACAGGGGGACCTTGCCCATGAAGTATTCTGGCATAAGACTAACTCCAGGCTCCAGTCATATGAGGTTGTCCAACCCCAGAGTCATTCTCTGGTCCCAGTAAAAGCTCTTCACCATCACGATTGTTGCTGTGAGTTTTCTGTAGTTAGAGATCTTGGTTTCTCTATAGATCCTATGTCGAAGTGAGTGGCATGGAGCATCTTCTGTTTTCATCTCACTACTAATGGCCACCCCTTGTTTATGCTTCTCAGATATCTGAGCCTTACTGTGGGAGTCAGAAACCTTCTGAGCCAGGGTCTTGGCTTGCAACCCTGGGCTTCCAGGCAATGGAATGTTTCTGAAGATTATAGAAATAAGGGGTCATGTTCTCACTGCCTTATCCACTCCCCAGGATTTCTGTCCTGTGAGGAGTCCTAGGAGATCTGAGAAGATATTGGAGTGGGGTGACCTGGGTATGTAGCTGCAGATTCTTCACTGGGACAAATTAGTCACCTGGAGTAAGAAGGGTGTATGTAGGGCTGGTTCTGGAAGGGGGGCTGCAATGTGTGGGCACTGGGGGTACAGTCACGGGCCTTCTCTGTTCCTTCTTATGCATGTTCTGTGAACTTAAAACTACTACATGAATAAAAGGGTGAATAATAATATAATAAATGTTATCATATTTGTATAATAAATATAAAATAAATATTTATAGGACAAATATAATATTTATATAATGTAAAATAAAGAAAGAAAGGAGGAAAGAATGAGGGAAAAATCAAGCATGAAAGAGAAAGACAAGAAAAACAAATGAGAAGAAGAAAGAGAGATAAAATGAGAGAAAGAAAGAGAAGATAAAGGAAGGCAGTGAAAAATGGAGAAAGATAAAAAAAATTAAGAGGTGGCCAGAGAAATAGTACTGCTGAGGGTGCACTTGCCTTATAGAAATAACTGAGCACCGGTGAACACAGAGCCAGAAGTAAGCCCTGATCAGTGCTAAATGTACTTTCTCTCTTCCCTCAAAAAAGCAGAAAATAAAAAAGAGAAAGCTCCCATTAGACCCAACAATACCACTCCTGGGAATATACCTTAAGGGTCCAAGAACACAATGCTGTAAAGGTATCTACATTCCTCTGTTCATTGCAGCACTATTCACAATAGCCAGAATCTGGAAACAGCTCAAGTCTCCTAAAACATATGATTAGATAAAGAAATAGTGAACATCTACACAATGGAATACTACTCAGCTGTTAGGAAACAATTAAATCATGAAATTTGCTTGTACATGACTATATATTGGGATTATTATGCTGAGTGAAATGAGTTAGAGTGAGAGGGATTTATATAGAATGATTGATCAGCTGGGGTATATAAAATATAGAATAGTATTAATATACAAAGACAATAGAGATAAGGGTCAGGAGGACTGGTCCATGATAGGAAACTTGCCACAAATAGCAAAGGAGTGTAATCATTGCAGAGAAGAGACCACTATGACACTGAGAGTTGGAAATGATCACTCTAAATAAGAACTGGGTGCTGAAAGGAGATAAAATTATATGCATGATGCCCCATTCAGTAACAATATTGCAAATCACAGTGCCTAAAAGAAAAAAATGGAAGAGAGAGAAAGATAGGAAAAAAGGTATCTGTCCCAAAGGCAGACAGAGGATGGCTAGAAGGAAAACTGGGCACGTTGTTGGTGGGAAATGTGTACTAATGAAGTGTGTTGGACATTGTATGACTGACACTCAAAACATGAGCAACTTTGTAACTGTGAGGAAAAAGATTAATTACAAAAAAAATACAGATGTCTGGCTTCTGGTTCTGTACCAAATCCTTTCTTGATCTGGAGGCTAGCTCTAGCCAGCATTGGATTTGGGGAGACTCCAGGCTAAAGGCCTTTTCCCTAGCTTGGGAGTGCTGGGGGAGGCTTGGCAGGCCCCCAACTGTCCCCTTCTTCTTCCCTCAGTCACCAGGCCTTTCCTAGGTGCTAGCCCAGGCAGCCAGAAAGGTGGTTCCCTAACTTGGGGATTGCTGGGAGTTTCTGGGTTGCTCCAAGGTAGTCACTGGCAACTTTTTTTTCTCACTGTTCTCCATTTTTGAAACCACACGGGGGCTAGCACCCTCACACATGCAGTATATATTAGTACTATTCGCTATGATTAATGTTTGTTTTGCATATGCAGAATGTCCATCATGTATTCTGCCCTTTCCCACACCCCTACAAGCTCATTTTTAGTCCTTCACTCCCTCACCCCCAGCCATCATTACCCCACACTTACCCTTTTTAACTTCATTACTGCACAGGCTAAATCACAAAAACAAAATTGTGCACCAGATTTAACACCCACCCAACTATTTCAAAAGACATAAAAGGGAAACATATATGTCTTTTGAATATTTTATATGTATTTCCTTAACAGCTATCACTCTTACTAAATATTCTCTTATACAGTGACGATTTCCCCCACTTTTTGTCTATTCTTCTCTTTGTGAGCTTTTCAATAAGGAATTCTGGTAGAAGATTCCCTCAATTTAAAGTTTATGTTTGAGGGACCTGGGAGATAGCATGGAGGTAAGGCGTTTGCCTTTCATGCAAAAGGTGATAGGTTCGAATCCTGGTGCCCCATATGGTCCCCCATGCCTGCCAGGAGCAATTTCTGAGCATGGAGCCAGGAGTAACCCCTGAGCACTGCCGGGTGTGATCCAAAAACCAAAAAACTAAAGTTTATGTTTGAACCAAGTCATAGGGATTGTTGGACTTGTTCTAGCGGCTCCTATATGCACCAATATCCCCGAGTGGCATTGTTCCTCTTTTGCATAGGCACATTAAAATGGGAAAATACTATACATACAAACAAGTTCTTATCTAATAGAGATAGGAACACACAAATCTTGTAATGCAATGGGACCTTACACCCTGAACATTGACATAATGATCTGGCTCAGGCCTCAGAAGAATGGACATTCTCCATTCACTCCTGAACCAGAGAAGCCATCTACAAAACAACCAAGGTGTCTATAACATCACCTAGAGCAATCTTCTACCAGGGAAGACCCTACTGCTGCTCTGAAGTCGACTTACTCAAAAGAGACTTCCCTTAACACCGAGAACACTTAACAACAATGACCTGCTCTCAGGACAGGGCACTCTGCATTGCCCTCTAATTGTGAGGTGAAACTGGAAGATGCTCCACATTATCCTGACTTCAATGTAAGATATGCAAATGTCAGAATCTTTAACTACAGAATCCTGACACCAATAACAGCAACTGTGTAAAAAATAAAAGTGTATTGGCACTACAGACAATGACTTGGGTTGGACAACCTAGTATGCCTGGATCCTAGAGTTGGTCTTATGCCAGGAAACTTCAGGGGTAAGGTCTTCTTTTCCTTTCCATGTCTCCCATATTTTGCTGGGCCTATGCAAACAACAATTGACACTCTAACACCATTTTTGCTGTGCTCGTTTGACTCTAATCTTTAACAAAACAACTTAAACTTTTGAGGTTAATTTAAACTAATATGCATGTGCATGGAACTGTAAAAAAAATAACATGCCTTCAATGTTAAAGGAGTTACAAAATTTTGTGGCTTTAGATTGCTTTGTGTACTGCTAAGAAATGTTATTATGTACTACAATCTGGGGACTTGAGGGACAAAGTAATTGTGAATGGGTTTTATTTTTCTTAATGTTCTTTGGCTGAAAGTTCAAAATTGAGATGTCAGCAAGGGTATTTCTTCTGAGAATTCTGTTTATGGGTGATTGTCTTTCCACTGTAACTTTACCTTGTCCTCTTTTTTTGCAAAATGGGGTTTAAGATGTGTTCATGTGGGGGTGCAAGTGTAAACCTGAGCCCAGAGTTATTGGGAGCAAGACATCCTGGGGTATGTGGATTCTTCTCAATAAGGGTTAGGGTAGAATTACTATTTGTTGGATTACTGGTCCCCACTCAGTATTCATACTTCACGCTAGGGTGTGATTTGGTGGTGAGATTACTAGATCCTTCTCTCCACGGGCTATTCCTTCTCTACCCTAGGTGTAACCTGGTTCTTGCTAATAAAAACCTGAGATTCAGGAAGGAAAGGACTTATTTTTTGGTCTTCCTCCACTAAGCTGCTTTCCTTCTTAGGAGCAGAAGGCTTGTGTAGTGGAATTTCTGGCTTGAGTATTGGAATTTCTGAACCTGTTTTTGTACCCTTTCACTGTGTGAATTATTTCCTGAATTGACATTTGCTTCCAGGCCATGTCTCTCCGGTCCTAGTTTTGGAGTTTTGGATATGCTTTTATTATTATTATTATTATTATTATTATTATTATTATTATTATTATTATTATTATTATTATTAAACAAGAGATGGCCAGGAAAGGGGGATAATAAAGTGGGGACACTTAATAAAAAAGTCCACTCAGATTTTCAGATTTATTGGGAATGTTCACTTTCTGTAGCTAAAATATCCTTTCTTTTGGGGGACAATGGAGGCTCCAGTAGCCCCTTCTTAAAATACATTAATTCCACCAGTTGGAAACTGGTAGGCTCTATATCAATGAGGCCTGTGTGGATTTTCAGCTCTCAGTAGGACATAGTAAAAATGGGGCTTCAGATGTGTTTTGTGGGGTTGCAGGTGTGAGCCTGGGACCAGAGCTGTTGGGGACAGAGATTACTGCAGTGGGAAGGTTCTTCTCAATAAGGTTTAGGGTAGGATGATGATTATAATTGTTATTATTATAAGGAAGCAACAGATGGCCAGGAAAGGGGCTGATAAAGTGGAGACACTTGACAACATAGCCCATTTCTGTTTTATGGGGCACTTACACTTTATGTTGCAGAAGGATTAGTCCTGCTCAGGGATCTGGGGACAAAAGAGGACTCGACTCTAGGTCCCCTGGGAAGGGACAAGAGATAGAGTGTAGGTAACCCCTGAACTTTCTTTCTGGCCACTACCCAGGGAAGACTTGGCACCACTGATAAACTCTGGGACCTCATGGTCCAACACCAATCATGAAACATTCTTGGGCAAGGACAGAAGCTTAAACTTTCCATCAATTGACACCTCCCCTAGTCTGGGATGGGCCTTTGAAGCTGTATTCAAGGGTGACTAGCCAGCTTGTGGACAGTTGAGGGGCATCCATGGTTCCACGACTAATGGAATTTTATGATGGCCATGAAACATTGTGAGGCATCTAGGAACTCCTGGTACTGCACCCACATCCCATCCTTCTGTCCACGGTTAAGGGATCAAAGTCACCACAGTCATTTCCCAAAAAAGGACTCAGAAAGTAGAGGTTCAGCTCAGCTCTGCTGCATCCTGGCTGCCAGGATTTAGTCTCAGAATTGATTCTGCACTCACAATGGGCCCTCACAGATAAGAATCTTCTTCAAGGGACAGAAAATGGGTCCTGCCAGGGAGGAGCAAAGAGCAGAATGAACTGATCCCTTTTGGTCCTGGCACTGTTCCTGAAACCTTCTCGTGAATCTG
>PVKC010041706.1:0-12097 GCA_004027635.1 Crocidura indochinensis
GGAAGGAAGGAAGGAAGGAAGGAAGGAAGGAAGGAAGGAAGGAAGGAAGGAAGAGAAGAAAACAAAGAAAAATTCCACTGCCAACTGCTTTGCTCCCTAGAAAGTTATTTCTGTCTCAAGGCCTCGAGCTACAGTTTCTGTGCAAAGTTGTGCTGTTCATTCAGTTTGTTCAACCTTGCGGGTGAGCCAGCTGTGCTCTGTAGCCAGGCAGGCAACAGGCAAAGTGCAGCCAGATTCCCTGGCAGGCCTCCTTCCTGCCTCTTCCACCTCCCCCACCCTGCAATCAGAGAAGATGGGCTCATGAAGAGCCCCTCCTTTGCTGGGGAGCCCCTCAGAGGGCTGTCACACAGGACACTGGCCCAGTAGCCATTTTATCCACACTCCCTCCACCCTCGAAGTTATTTTAAGCAACTTTCCTCCTGCAAACAAATCTCTGGGATTAGTCCCTTCCATTCACTGTTCAGAGCTGCAGCCAGGGCCAGCTAAGCTTTCAGACTGCTTACAGGGAATGTCTGTCGTTTTCTGTGGCCTCATCCCCCACCAGAGCCTGCATTCTCCCAGGATGGGGAAGTCCTGCTTCTTATCCCCAAAGGCAGAAACTAGTCACCAATGCCTGCTTAGTGGCTACGACTTGGCCTTTGCCACTGGACGGTGTGGCTCTAGAGAAATGTTGCACCTCTGTTTTCTTCCTTCATCACCACACTCGCCCTCCCTCCCCGAAAATGCTCCCACACCGTCCTAGCCTTGGGTTTGTCTATCCTTGGCCCCTACATATCAGTCATTTGGGTGTTAGAGACAGGAAGTAATATTGTCAGGGTCAATTTGTTTCCTGTGCTCTTGGCGGTACTCAGGGGAACATGCAGGGCTGGATGTTGGCATCCCACATTTAAAAAGCATCAACTCCATGTATAAGTAAATGCCAGAACTTCATTTTTCCTAGCAGCTATGTAGTATTCCACTGTGTAGATGTACCAGTTTCTATATCCTCTCATCTGTGCTTAGGCGTCTGGGTTGTTTCCAGATTCTGACTATTGTATATTAGTGCTGCAATGAACACAGGAGTGCAGAGGGCTTTTGTGCATTTTGTGTTTGGGCTTCTAGGATAGGGTAGAAGACCCTTCAGTAACAAATCTGCAAAACATTGTGTGTAGGGGGGAGGGGAGGATGTCGTCATGCAGGCAAGGAGAGGATGGGACAGAAAGTTGGGACATTGGAGGTAGAAAATGTGCACTGGTGAAGGGTGTTTGACATTGTATGACTGACCCTCAATCAGAAACAACTTTATACCTCACAGTAATTCAATTAAAGAACCTATTTATTAAAAATAAAAAGAAAAAAAAGAAGTATCAGCTTTTTTGTGGTTTCTGTTTTGGGACCACACCTGGTGGTGCTTAGGGCTTACTCCTGGCTCTGCACTCAGGGATCTCTCCTGGTAGGGTTTGGGAGGCTATATGAGCTGCTGGGGACTGGACTAGGGCTGGCCATGTGAAAGGCAAATGTCCTACCTACTGTACTATCTTTTTGGCTTCAAATATTTGGCGGGCTTTGCTATTATTTTGGGGCCACATCTAGCTGGGTCCAGGGCTTAATCCTGCCTCTGTATGCAGGGATCTCTCCTGACAGGTTAAGGGGAACCTATGGGATGCTGGGAATCAAACCCGGATTTGCCACATGCAAGGCAAGTGTCTTTCCTGCTGTACAAAAGTCCAGACCATCCTTCATTTTCTGATGAAAGATAATGTCTTACTTAGAAGGCTTGAAAGGGAAAATATCTGGGGTGGGTGATCTGGGGTCAAGATATATTATCAGCAAACAGCATGGCCCCCAGAAATATATCTTTGATTTCTGAATCAAAGATGAAATCTGCTGGTTTCTTCCATTCAAGCAGATGACTGAAGCTACTCTTTGAATTTTCTTGCATTTTTATTACATTAAAATTTTTAATTAAATCCTCATGAGATAGTTACATAGTTGTTCATGAGTTTCAGTCATATAATGTTCAACACCCATTTCTCGCCACCAATGTCCCCAATTTTCCTCCCGTCTTCCCCCTAGTTGGCTCATATCCGGCAGAGCTCAGGGGTTACTCCTGGCTCTACGCTCAGAATTTGCCCCTGGCAAGCATGGGGGACCATATGGGATGCCAGGATTCGAACCACTGACCTTCTACATGAAAGGCAAATGCCTTACCTCCATGCTATCTCGCTGGCCCGAGAAGAGCCCTGAAAGTGATTCCCACTTGAGCTGTCTTCCCAAGATGCTCGGGGGTCAAGTGCAAGCAAAAAAAAAAAAAAAATCAGTGAGCACTTGAACTGCAAGAAAACATCCTCTAGGCCCGGGGAAACATGGTTTATCTCCCTCCCCAGTTACAGGCCTTGAGCTGACCTTTGGGCCCATACACAGGTGCTGCTCCTCCTCATATCTGCAAAATAAAGAAGACTCCAGATGATGGGTGAATTCGGGCACCTATTTCTGGGCTCTGTCTCTGACATCAGCCATGAGAAAAAAAATGAACCTTCCTGGAAGATGAATGTGCACAGCACCTCAGGGTGAGAAAATGCTGCCTAGAGCAGCCCAGAGCAGCACATTTGACACTCAATTCACTTCTCAGGGCCACACTGCTGCGTGGGAAATGGGTTACTGCCACCGAGGTCCCCGACCTTCACTGCTGGGGATATTGGGAGCCACAACATCATCCCTGTGGAGGGTTTAAATGTGATACATAAGGCACTATGGCCCAGGCGGGTCACTACCTGGCCCCATCAGGTTGCAGAGCCCAGAGATTGTGCTTGTGACATGAAAGCAGCCACATTGTACACCTCTCTCCCTGTTGCACAGGAGCAAATCCCAAGGTCAAGAAGTCTGACTGAGAGAGAAAGACTCAGTCCAAAAAACTTCATGACATCTCGAATCATCCAAAAAACCTTAGGAAAAATGGCTCATCCTCTTGGCGAGCCACCAAAGGGCACAGTGGGGAAGAGCGCCACCAGCAGGCCATGAAAGTCAGTGCAGATGCTCTTAAAGGAGCCTTAAGAGATCCCCAATACCCTCACCTTCAGAGCTAAAGGCTGTCCAGTCTTGAGCCCAGACCTTGGCAGAGGTGGCTCATCCCTACAAGGCACCCCAAATCCCAGAGGTTCAATCTGAAAACCAACAAGTGGCTCTGGGTAGGCCAGGCTAGTTCTCAGAGACAGCAGGAGATTTGACCTTGGTATCAGTCAGCAAGTCAGAAACCTCAGTCCTGAGTAAAGATTTTTCCTGTGGACAAATTTCAGTATTTCTGCCACTTTTTCTATTTTCAAGTGAAGCAGAAGGAGTAGCGGGCTTGATTGTCCTGATTGTAAACCCCACAATACAGGACCTCTATCCTGGCCCCCCACCCTTTTTTGCATCTTTTTTTCATCCCACCAAACACACAGGAGCATTCCTACCCCAACACTTCAGCACTAGGCTGTCTGTCATCTACCCAAAACTCAGCCCTCTGCTTTCAAGTTTCTGGTATTGTTCTGTTTGTTGTTGGGCCATACCCTGTTATGCTCAGAGGTTACTCTTGACTCTGCACTCAGGAATCAGTCCTGGCAGGCTCAGGGGATCTTATGGGATGCCAGGACTCAAACTTGGGTTGGTCATGTGCAAGGCAAGTGCCTGATCTGTAACAGTGTTATTGCTCTGGTCCTCAAGTTTCTGAATTGATCATCCCTTCTTGCATCCAATCTTGATCTCTTCAGACACATCCTCAAGGAGGCTTGGGCCCATGCATGTTACTTGGTCTTTTCAAGAAAATAGCTCTTGAAATGTTCAAGATGTTTTTTTTTTTTTGTCTGGGGGCCATGCTCTGTAGTACACAGAGGTTAATCCTAGTAGTATTCAAGGGATATCCAATATCAGGATCAAACCCAGGATCTTACATCCAAAGCACACTCTAGCCCTCTGAGACATCTCACTGAACCTAGTTCATTGTTTTTTTAACTTATATTTGTTTTCTGGCTTTTTTTGAAAAGTAGGCAAAAGTTAAGATGGCCTCAACCTTGAGCACACAAATTATCTCCTAGTTCAGGACGTTCTGCTCTTGCCATGATTGTGAAACCACCATCAACATCCACCTCTACATGTCTTTCATCAGTCCCAAGGGAACCTTTGCCAAAAAAAGGTAACCATTCTGTCCCCCGGTGACCATTTTATTGCTAAGAATAATCATGCACTATCTATCAATTGTATCTGGTCACTTGGTTTAATCATTTCCCTCAGTAGATTAAGTGTATTTGGTCATGAATAATAATCAATTTACAAATTGTTTTATAACTGGTAACAAGTAAGTAATAGTGAAAGAATAGGATTATTTTTTTGTGTGTGTGGTTTTTGGGTCACACCCGGCAGTGCTCAGGGGTTACTCCTGGCTCCATGCTCAGAAATTGCTCCTGGCAGGCACGGGAGACCATATGGGGCACCGGGATTTGAACCGATGTCCTTTTGCATAGAATAGGATTATTTTAGGAGTTGAAAAGTCAAGCTCTAACACAGTCTGATGTTTGCAGTTTCCACTTCAGACCAAGTCACCATCATTCCAAGTGGGAAAAATTGGTTTAGCCTTTGCCTGCCTTTGTTATCTGGTTTTACTCATACTCTTCTCTTCTGAAAACTTTATTTTTTTTCTCTATCAGCATGTTTTTCTGATTGTCTCAACAGAATATCAATTCCTCAAGACAAAACCAATGGGTCTCCTCTTCAGGCAATCAACTCCACAAAGGCATCACATAGTTATTTCTAGAAGTAGGGTGTGGAGAGCAGATGCTGGAGAATGGAAAGACTGACTTCAGTTGCCTTTCCAGGAATGTTGCATGCACTCAACACTCAATAGCTCTGCCACTCAAAGCTGTGGGGCCTCTCTGAACCCCGGTCCTGTCTGTACAATGACACCTCATGAAGTTGCCTCATACGTGAAGTTCCTTGGTGTATATCAATCCAGTGTTTCCTGGTATACCAGATATAAATCTGTGGGCTTGTGTCAGGTCAATTTGCAAACTGTGGATGCATTTCAAGGCACTTGGTTAAGCTCTGGTTTCTCTCCTCTTCTATTATTATACAATTATACAATCCTTGCTTCACATTGGAAGAATGACTTTTCCATGATCCTACCCACTAGCTGGGGTGGGTAGTGGGTGAGATAGGTAAAGGCAGGGAGCAAGGTGGAAGATGGCTAAATCTTGGGCTGAGTCTTGGGTCTTGGGCTGAGTCTATAAAGCGGAACAACAATTTGACTCCTAACTCTTGGTTCCTCTGACTCCCAGGCTCCCTGGATCTCCTCTTTTGTGAGGTCGACCATTTGTCCATCTGGACTTGACTTCTGGTCTGCGCACAATCAGGTATCTTCCAGATTCCATGTTTTGTGAGTCAGTAGTTGGTTAAATGGTTGGTTCACTTTTCACTGAACATACAATAAATCACACTGTCACAGGCCCATTTTCAGAGAGAGCTGTACCTTGATGGATGAAACACCTACTAAATGTAGGGCATTGTATCTATACAGTCTTCTCACAGCAGTGGCCAGGGAAGAGAAATAAGGAAAAGTTGATACTAATCTAAGGGGTTGCGGTTGCTAAGGGTCATTCACTGCTCACTGAACTCCCACAGCAAGGGGACCTATCCCATGTGGGAGTCAAAATAGGCTCCCATGAGGATTTTAAGAAGGAAAAAGGAGTAAATATAAAAGAACATTCTGCCATTCTTTCCCACACACAAACCACTGTAAATGTCTCATATTTCCCTGGTTCCATAAAGACTTTCCATTATGATTCGAGTCTCTCACTTTTATTTCATTTTACTTCATCCCAATAAATGACAAAAGTCCCCTTACTAAGCACAGAAAATGTCAACTGTCAAATGGCAATTGTTGAAAGAACTTGTTTTTCCCTTCTGATGTAAGACCCCTATTTCCAAATTAGTGGCCAACTGAAGGTGTGAGGCCAGGCAGCCCAAGACAATTCCTGGCTTCAGTGGACCCGTGCTTCAACCAATTCACATTCTACCAACATGCAGATACATGAAAAAAAAATGCTCAAACTCAATCTCTGTGGTATTTATTTCAACCTATGGACCAAGGATTCCAATAAAGAATTCCACCTTTAGGTTCTCCCTTAAGCAAGGCCCAAAGTCTCTCTTTCTACGTAACATCTATACCACTCCAGCTGCCTCACCTATCTAGCTAAGAGAGAACAAATTTCAGGGCTCCTTCATAAGGATGATTATTCGACCATTTTAGCAACTGGGTAACTGTTTAGAGGCCAACAGGATTGGGCTTCATTTTCAAGGGACATTATGAGGAACAAATTCATTCCAGCTGCTCCCTCCTTTTGTTGAAGCCAACTCTTTGGGCTGGCTGACAATTTTATTCATTACACTTAACGTTCTATTTGCCACCCCCACAAGATGTGTTCTCTCGCTACAAGTGGTGCCAAGAGCAATTAAAAACTTCTGAGGAAAACGGGTCGGGCTGTAGACAATGGGAAGCATGGACTCCTCCCTACATAACCCTGTCAGACACAGTAGGAAAACAGACCATCTTCCTGAAAGAACATGGTCATGAAAACTCAACCATCACTTTGCTGGCCTTGGAGATAAAGAGAATTGATGCAAAAGTGAGGAAGCAGTGGCAAAAACCGTTGGGTTCAAGTGACAAATAGCACTTTCAAGCTAACTACCTGTGATGGCCACGCTATGATCCATCACACCTGAACATCTAAAGGCACCTAGCACATAGCAGATCCTCAAATGTAACTCCAGCTTAACTCCTCTGAATGCCAGGAAGAAAGGAGGCTTTGATGTTTTGATCAGTTTTAAGAAAAGAGAGTCACAACAACTGATATACTTGTGAACTCACGTCCAGACCACACATGGCAGAACTTAAGATTTGAATGACATCATTTTCTCTTTATACTCTAATCTAAATAAATGAGGACACTTTCTTATCTCTATACTCACAGAATTCTTTAAGAATATTTTAAATAGCTGATAATATGTGATAGAAACAGTTCAAGCCAGTAAAGAGATCATACAATTAAATGGCCATATGGTGTAAATTTTAGAAAATAAAAAAAACTATTTTTAAACCACACGTACACAAACACCCTTCCTGCCTAGAAATTCTAGCAATGGACTTACAGTATAATAAAGATGCCTTGGATTCTCAAATTGCAAGATCAGAATGACAGAAAGAAAAAATGTTAAAGACCTCCAACCTTAAGGAAATGAATTAAAGTCAGAAAAAGTGTTTCTTTTATAGTAGATATATCTGCTCAGTTGTTTCACATAAAGTTAATAAGCACAGTAATTATTACAAAACGTTTCTTAACACATGTAACAGTTACCCAATTAAAATCTGTTATGTTTCGCATTTCATTCTTTCCCCAGAAATGTTTTGAGTACAAGGCTTGCAATCTTCCTTATCTGTCTAATGAAGTAGTTATAGCCTTGACTGCTTGAGTTCTATCTAATCCCATTAAAGGCTGACTAACATCATAACAGTAGGATGAATTAAATGCTCTTAAATAATCAAGAAATATTTAAAAGCTATGAGTATGAGCATCTGAAACCAAGAATTGCCCAAAGTTAATCCCAATATTCTCACATAAAATGTGTCTTCAAATTAAAATTCCACCTTTCTTTCAGAGAAGCATCTAACAAGATCAAAGAGAAAGTCAGACAAGGTAGTGAACAGCATCACATCCATTCAGTCATGACACCCAGGAACAGTGGCTGCTCATAGCACCTCAAGTAGGTTGTGTATGGTCAATGGACCCCCTGAAGGGTACCAGGCAATGAACCTCACCAAAGCCTCTCAAAGGTCCTTCCAAGATTCCCCAAGATCATACAGCTGTTAGAGTAGAAAAGAGGGCTAGAGTAACATATAGTGGGGAGAATGTTTATTTACCTTGTAGGTAGATGTTTGGGGTTTGATTCTTGGCACTCTATATTATCCCCCACAAAAGTGGTCCTTGAGTGCACAGACAAGAATAGCCTAAGCATAACTGGAATGATGCTCCCCACAAACAAAAACCTTTCATATCTAAGAAATACATTAAGAATATTTCTAGGGGCTGGAGAAATAGCACAGCAGTATTTGCCTTGCAAGCAGCCGACCCAGGACCAAAGGTGGTTGGTTCAAATTCCAGAGTCCCATATGGTTCCCTGTGCCTGCCAGGAGCTATTTCTGAGCAGATAGCCAGGAGTAATCTCTGAGCATCACCGGGTGTGGCCCAAAAACCAAAAACCAAAAAGAAAAAAAAAGAATATTTCTAAAGTTGACAGTTTACAAATAACACATATGTTCATTTAACCAAAGAAAATAAATTTCAGAAATACAGACTTGGCAAATTTTGTATAATATCCATCATTCATTATAATAAACAGAAAAACACTATAAAGGCTTATCTTTAATATACATGTTTAATGCATTATAATTTTTCTTTCCTCCCTACAGAGCTTTTTTGTTGGAGGTGTTTCGTTGGGTTTTGTTTTAGCACCAAGCCCGTTGTGCAGAGCACAATATCTTTGTCTTTGTGCTCATTCCTGGTTCTACATCCAGGGATCACTCCTATGTGGACTCAGAGAACCAGATGTGATTCCTGGGATTGTACCTGGGCCAGCTACAGGCCAGGCAAGCACCTTACCTGCTGTACCATCTTTCTAGGCCCATTTTTCAAAATTTCTTTGTTCTAAAAACACCAGACCAGATCCAAGGCCCTTTACTGCCATGGTTAAGCAAATCAATGCAATCAATGCATAAAGCCCTTCTTTCAAGAACCATGATCAAGAACAACAGAAAGTGGCATAATGAGCAGAGGAAAGAAATATCAACTAAGAAACTAAGCTATTGTCTCAGCAGCTCTGGGTGCCTTCCTCAAATCACTCACTCACTCACTCACACACACATACACACACAGACACAAAATGCATTACCCCCCCAAAGTTGAAAAAGCTGAAGGTCTATGAGACTGTACATAGCCAGAGACTGGACATGGCTGGAAGTCCAAGGGCCTTTTTGTCCTTCTCTAACCCCATCACAGTGCCAAAGACTGACACTGACATTTGGAACAAGACAAGGAAATGTAAAAATAAGACTGAAATAGAAAATATCCACACAGGACAAATGGGGACACCTGAGTCTTTCAAAGGGTGTCATTACCCAGCCACCAGGTCCAACATTCAGCCTGAGCCTAGAGACAGAAGGAAGCACCACAATATGGGCAGAGCTGGGCTGAGCCACTTTCGGAACAGGGGCCTGTAGTTTTGGTAATTGGCAGTTGACTAGACATGGGGCCTACTTGTCTGTAATGACAGAGCATGGGTAGGCGAGGTAAATGCAGCAAATGTCTTCATCCAGTATGTGGAGAGGAAGCCCAGAGCTAACCTTCAATTCAATAGTGTTTTTACAGGCCTAGGGCCTGTTGGTGCAGAGTTGAGCACAAAGTACAATTTTTGGTTTTAAAGTTCAAAAACAGCTGCAGCATAGACTCCAGCACAATCCAGTCTCCTGAGAAAAGCACATGGTTTTCTGATCCACACACAGGTTTTAAATGGAACTGTAAACATCCATAGAACTTGGTCTAGGTGGATTTCAGGTCACTCACCAAGGACCTACACATTTGTTAGGATTCTAAACTCCCAGATTCTCAACACAAAACATACGAATCAGAAACTCTGGAGGGTGAGGCCCAATGTATGTACTGGGACAGGTCTCCATAGGGATCTGAGGTCAGCTAAGCCTGACCATAAGCCTGAAATTCCAAGGGGTTATCTCCCATCCACCCGCCTATGGCCAGTGACTCCCAGTCTCCACAGGAAAAACACCCAAGTGTCATACAAGAAAAGAGGGGCCATTCAAGCCCTGTTAAAGCTCATTTTATTTTAGGTTTCACTGAAACAAGGACCCAAAGCTCCTGCTGTTTGTAGGAAACCTCTGGGGAAAAGAAGCAAGACTCCAGGCACTGTGATTCTGCTGCACTTCGGAGTGTTTGAGAACCAAGGAGTTGCAGAAAAAGCAAAGACAAGGTGGAAGCTTTTTTTTTTTAATATTTTATTTAAACACTTTGATTATTACATACATGATTGTATTTGGGGTTCAGTCATGTAAAGAACACCACCCATCACCAGTGCAACGTTCCCATCACCATTGTCCCAAATCTCCCTGTACTATAGATAGGCTCTCCATTTCCCTCATACATTCTCATTATTAGGGCAGTTCAAAATGTAGTTATTTCTCTAATTGAACTCTTCACTCTTTGTGGTGAGCTTCATGAGGTGAGCTGGAACTTCCAGCTCTTTTCTCTTTTATGTCTAAAAATTATTATTGCAAGAATGTCTTTCATTTTTCTTAAAACCCATAGATGAGTGATACCATTCTGCGTTTTTCTCTCTCTCTTTCTGACTTATTTCACTCAGCATAGTAGATTCCATGTACATCCATGTATAGGAAAATTTCATGACTTCATCTCTTCTGACAGCTGCATAGTATTCCATTGTGTATATGTACCACAGTTTCTTTAGCCATTCGTCTGTTGAAGGACAACTTGGTTGTTTCCAGAGTCTTGCTATGGTAAATAGTGCTGCAATGAATATGGGTGTAAGGAAGGGCTTTTGTATTGTATTTCTGTGTTCCTAGGGTAGATTCCTAGGAGTGGTATTACTGGATCGTATGGGAGCTCGATTTCCAGTTGCTGGAGGAATCTCCATATCCCTCTCCATAAAGGTTGAACTACACGGCATTCCCACCATCACTGGATAAGAGTTCCTTTCTCTCCACATCCCCACCAACACTGCTTGTTCTCATTCTTTGTGATGTGTGCCATTCTCTGTGGTGTGAAGTGGTACCACATAGTTGTTTTGATTTGCATCTCCCTGATGATTAGTGATGTGGAGCATTTTTTCATGTGTCTTTTTGCCATTTGTATTTCTTTGTCAAGGTTTCTGTCCATTTCTTCTCTAATCCCATTTTTTGATGGGATTAGATGTTTTTTTTTTTGTAAAGTTGTGTCAGTGCCTTATATATTTTGGAGATTAGCCCCTTATCTGATGGTTATTGGGTGAATAGTTTCTCCCACTCAGTGGGTGGCTCTTGTATCCTGGGCGCTATTTCCTTTGAGGTACAGAAGCTTCTCAGTTTAATATATTCCCATGTGTTAATCTCTGCTTTCACCTGCTTGGAGAGTGCATTTTCCTCCTTGAATATGCCTGTAGTCTCAATGTCCTGTAGTATTTTGCCTACGTGTTGTTCTATATATCTTATGGTTTCGGGTCTGATATCAAGGTCTTTCATCCATTTGGATTTTACCTTCGTACATGATGTTAGTTGGGGGTCTAAGTTCAATTTTTTGCAAGTGGCTAGCCAGTTGTGCCAACATCACTTGTTGAAGAGGCTTTCTTTGCTCCATTTAGGATTTTTTGCTCCTTTATCAAAAATTAGGTGGCTGCATGTCTGGGGAACACTTTCTGAGTATTCAAGTCTATTACACTGATCTGAGGGCTTGTCCTTATTCCAGTACCATGCTGTTTTGATAACTATTGCTTTGTAGTAAAGTTTAAGGTTGGGGAAAGTAATTCCTCCCATGTTCTTTTTCCCAATGATTGCTTTCGCTATTCTAGGGTGTTTATTGTTCCAAATGAATTTCAAAAGTGCCCGATCCACTTCTTTGAAGAATGTCGTGGGGATCTTAGAGGGATCACATTAAATCTGTATAATGCCTTGGGTAGTAGTGCCATTTTGATGATGTTAATCCTGCCCATCTATGAGCAGTGTGTTTCCATTTCCGTGTATCCTCTCTTATTTCCTGGAGCAGAGTTTTATAGTTTTCTTTGTATAGGTCCTTCACATTTTTAGTCAAGTTGATTCCAAGATATTTGAGTTTGTGTGGCACTATTGTGAATGGGGAAGTTAAACAGCCTCATACTGAATAACCAGTGAGTCCGAGATGAAATCAAAGAGGAAATCAAAAGATTCCTGGAAACAAACGATAATGAAGACACAAACTATCAGAACTTATGGGACACAGCAAAAGCAGTACTGAGAGGAAAATTTATAGCTTTGCAAGCACACATCAGGAAG
>PVKC010041707.1:0-12105 GCA_004027635.1 Crocidura indochinensis
ACAAACAAATAGGAGCTGCTTAAAGAGGCAGGTCTTAAAAGCAGGAAACCTGGTGTAGTTCTTTCCCCTCTCTACAAACCACAGACCTTTAAACCTGGAAGAGTCTCGTGGTCAAAAGAGGAAGGTCAGGAGTGGAGCTTTTTCCATCTCAGGGGCCCTCTGGGCCCCACTGAACTGACTTCTCCCAGAATTCACATCCCAGTTTTCTTTCATGGCTCCCTGATTCTTCTGCATCCCAAGTGATTCATGCTATTTTCTTTCCTGGGGTATGATTCCCAACATTATCTGGCTCTAGCTCTGCTCTTTCCTGAGCTCTTCTTCCCCTATATTTTCTCTTCAGGACCCTGAACTAGTGAGTTTTCTCTTCTCTTGGGTCCCTCTACCACTAACTCAAGTGGTTCCTGATTTCCTCTTGCTCTCCAGGGTCTTTAACCTGCAGACCAGTCTGAGTTGACTTTGAAACCCAGAAATGAGGTGTCTGGGTCTCTCTCCTTTTCTTGCTTCTCTTTGCCTCACCTCGCTTCTCCCTTCATCTTCCCTTCCTTCCTCTTCTCTCCCCTCCTCTCCTCTCCCATCTCTTCCTCTTCCCTCCATTCAATGCTCTCCTTTATCCCCTCTTCCTTCTCCTCATCTCCTTTATCTCTTCCTCCCCTCTCCTCCCTGAGTCTTCCCTTCCTTCCTCTCACCCCTTTACTCTACTCTGTCCTCACCCTCTTCTCTCCTTTTCCCATGTCTTCTTTTCTCTTCTCTCATCTCCTCTTCTCCCCTCCCCTCTCCCCCTCTCCTCTCCTTATTATTCTCTCCTCATTCTCTCCAACATGGGGAGAATCTGCATTGCTCTTAGCAGAGAAGGAGTGTCTTGAGACCGACATTAGAGATGTGGAAGTTCACAGACCTCTTGGAATCTCCTCCAAGGGGAATGGTTATGCCTGGCCAATCTACTTCAACTGCCATGATCACTGTCCTTTCCCCCTGACCCAGGGAGTTGGACCCTCAGACCAGCTTCTCCTCCAGAAGGTTCTTGTCCTTCTAGGCCATCTCTCCCTTGGCTCAAGAGATGCCTCTGCAGTCCTGCCTTGGTCCTTCCTAATCCATAGGAATCCCCCTCACCTGGGCCCTTAGCACATGGCCTGTGCCTGATCCCAAGGATAAGGTAGTGGAAATGTCACTGCTTCACTCTCAATGCAGCAAGACTCTACCAGTGCCTTTTTGCTGCATTTGATTGGGCAAAAGAAATTTCTGAAGAGGAAATGGTTGCCTCTCTCACCTCAGCTTTGCAGAATTATTGAGCTGTGAACCCCCACTAGCAGATAGCAGGTCCATAGACAATTTTTGAGACCTTGGGAATCTCTAGAAATGCCTTTTTAGCTTAGGCACTTCCTCTGAGGGAAGTGCACCTTGGGTCCAGGTTAGTGTCTATTTTGTCCAGACTCTTGAAAGTTTCTATTTTTACATAGCTCCTTATGGTGGGGAGAGTGACCTACCATGGTCCCTTGCTTCTAATAGATCCCTGGATGCTTGCGGGGTGAAAGGATAGAGTTGGGGGTGCCTGACTCAAGCTGGTGATGTGAACCAAAAGAAGCCTCATTTTCTGTTTACTGGCTTTACGCTCCATCCTATCACCCATTATCTGTATTGAGACATCTGAGATGCAGAGGTGTGAGTCACAAAGGTGAAAAGGGGAGTTTGTCTGAGCTCTTTGAGAGACACCCCCCAAACAGGGAGGAGTGATAGTACAATAGATAAGGCTCTCTTCTTGCATGCAGCCAGCCAGGGCTTTGATCCCTAGCATCACTCATGATACCCTAAGCACCATTAGAGTTATCCTTAAGCACAGAGTCAAGGATAAGCCCTGAGCCAGGGGGTGCAAAAAAATACCACCCCAAGTTCCCTCAGGTGTAACAGACAAGCTTTGACTATCTGGGCTCTCAGCTACATGATCCACATTTTGTTTCACACTGACAACTTCCTCTTCTCTAGGATTTATAGATCTAAAACAAATTCGGTGGCTTGGCAGTTTGATAAGGCTAGATTGTGAAGCTGGCTTCTTTCTGATGGAGGGTTTAGGGGCTGGTGTAGTTCATGCAGAAAGGGAAATTTGTCTACCACCCCCACACTTGAAAGCAGCTCCCCACAGCCCCACAATGTCACCTTCACCCCACTTCTCAACATCACCCTCTTAGGAAATGTCCAAACAGAATTTTGATAGCAGAATAGCAGAATAACAATCTCTAATGTTTCATTATTTTTCTTACAGGCCACAAGCAGCAATACTCAGGGGCCACCAGGCCCAGTGAGACTCCCAGAAATGCTGGCAGGGCCAGATCATGCTGGGTGCCAAACCCAGGACCTCATGTCTACGAGGCCTGTGCTCTGCTACTCAAGACACTTCCGTAGTCTGAGAGCAAATTTCTGACAAGTAAATAAGAAACATCATGAAGTGGGATTGAGAGTGGGAGTGTAGGGAGATATTCCAGGAACTGAGGCACACCCCTGCGTACGATCAATCCCTGTGGTGACTGAATGTTGGGAACCAGGCGTTAAGTAGATAGAATGAAGGAAAAAGCAATAACCAGAGTGTGATTTACATAAAACCTAAGCTGATAGGGAAGCCACAGAGGCTCCTCTGATCACTCTTTCTCTGCATTTCCTCTATTTTTCAAGAGAGCACTTACTGATGAAATAACAAAAGTGTTTCTCTCAACTATTCCTCAAAATATATTTGTACAATTTAAGACAATATATTTCAAATAATTACATTTACAAAACATTACCTAGTTTTAATGTATGCACTTTCCCTTCTGCCAAATGGCAAAGTTAACATTTTCATTTTTTGGTAAAGTTTAACCTTAACAGAAGTGACAACTTTAAAGATTGGTTTAAGAAAATAGAACCTGGGCCCGGGAGATAGCATGGAGGTAAGGCGTTTGCCTTTCATGCAAAAGGTCATCGGTTCGAATCCCAGTGCCCCATATGGTCCCCCGTGCCTGCCAGGAGCAATTTCTGAGCATGGAGCCAGGAGTAACCCCTGAGCACTGCCGGGTGTGACCCAAAAATCAAAAACCCAAAAAAAAAAAAAAAAAAAAAAAAAAAAAAAAAAAAAAAGAAAGAAAATAGAACCTGAATGAAATTGACACTCAAGAGTCAATGCTGTCATTGACAGAGATTTGGAGGGAATCTCCAATTCCAAAGAGAGTATATTTTTTGTTGACTAAAAATGTTTTTAGAGGGGCCGGAGAGATAGCACAGCGGTAAGGCATTTGCCTTGCATGCAGAAGGACAATGGTTTGAATCCCAGCATCCCAAATGGTCCCCCGAGCCTGCCAGGGGTGATTTCTGAAAACAGAGCCAGGAGTAACCCCTTAGCACAGCTGGGTGTGACCCAAAAACAAAACAAAACAAAACAAAAAACCAGTTTTTAGAGTGATACTTTTCACATTACAAAAATCAAGCAAAATGAAGAAAAGTTCACAGTAAAATGATGAAAAAGGATCTGTAGACTTGTTCTTAGTATTTCACATACTCAATAATGCATGTCAATAAATGAATGCAGGATAAAAAGGGAATAATGGCTGCTGATATATCCAGGGTAGCTTGGTCAGGGCTGATACTGTGTGGCACTAACAGAAAGTGTGGGGTGGGGGTGGGGGACAAATTCCCCCTTTTTGTATGAATTACATGAGCCCAACACCACCCCATACACCCTCCATCAGAAACAACCTAACTTCACAATCTAATCTTATCAAACTGGCAAGTCACCAAATTTGTTTTAGATCTCTAAATCCTAGATCACATGGCCACATGAATCAATATTTTATAGTAGCTTCAGCCCAGTAGTATTGCAGGAAATCTGATGGGGAAATTACATAGAAAATTACCAAACTTAGTAGCCTGAACAATAATAACATAGGAGACTCAAGTAGCACCAACCATAATCCAATAAATTCGAAGACACTGACATTAGTAACACCATGGAGAGATTTAACAATCACTTATAATTGACCTCTGTTGATTTAATTTTTGATCATGCCATTTTCCTTTGTATTATGACAAGCTATATGAAGTAAATTTGTCTGTGCCTTCATAGAGGCAGCCTATGGTGATAGGTGGGAAATTGGGGGAAGTGGTGAAGGGAAAAATTACTCTGGTAGTAAGTTTGAACATTTAATACCTGAAACAACTGTATTATGAACAACTTGGTAAATCATAGTGTTATAATAAAAAATCAGGGGAAAAATGACTGCAAGATCACGACCATTCTGTGTTCACTTCGGATTTGGAGAATATTGTTATATAAATGGTCACATTCTTATTCTTTTTTAATTGCTATTAATATGCTTGATCTGATTGGCTCTTGAACTTTATCCAAGAAATTCTCCAGTTCTCCTATTATCATTTATTTTTTAAATCTTGCTGTTGCTTTAATAACATTTTGTAAAATATTAGTCTTGTTGGTAAATTGCTTTGCACATTCTTCAATAGAGTAAAGATTCTTTCCAATTTCCTTCCTGGATTTCAGATATTTTTCATTATTTGTGTTTTTATTTCAATGTTGACCTTCTAATAAATATATTAATTAATTGATCCTACAATGTATCAAATTTTCCCTGATTGAATAAAGATGCTGGTACATTCTCTTCAGGATAATATTCATCTCTTGCATCCTCATAATTTTCTAATATTTCACTGACAATGAAGTCATTCATTCCTAAATTGTCATGCCCAAGAGTGTTTGTATGATCATTTGGTCATTCCAGTAAATTGGCAGACAATGTTGAGAATTCAATATACATAGCATTTTGTATAATATCTGATGAAACATGTCTACAACATGATTTTTAACTACATCCTCTATTAGTAGCATCTGAAGTTTTATGATGAGAAAAGGGTTTAATAAGATATGGCTATACTTGAGTTGTAGATATAAATGGTTCTTTCCCTTCAATATGGTTGTTCACACTGGATTCTATTGTCTATTTCTAAGACATGGAGATATACAGTGGTGTCTTTTAGAGATTCCTTGCATATTTGATTATCTGGGATATTTATTTTTGTTTTGAGAGCCAGCCACAAATTCATCCATCTTCAAATCCTTTTTTACCTAGCTTAAAAGAATTGCCAAATGTATGCAACCTTTGAGGCTGATCAGAACAAGTTTTTTGTTTTTTGTTTTGTTTTTGTTTTTGTTTTTGGTCCACACCCAGTGATGCTCAGGGGTTACTCCTGGCTATGCACTCAGAAGTCACTCCTGGCAGGCACGGGGAACCATATGGGAACCGGGGGATCGAACCGTGGTCCGTTCTAGGCTAGCGCAGGCACCTTACCTCCAGTTCCACCTCCCGACTCCCAGAACAAGTTTTTTTTTAATAGAGAAGGTACTTGCTTAAGTACTTCTGGTAACTTCCCATTTGTGCTATAGGAACACTGGGAACTTGTTCTTCATCTTTTCCTTTAAGAAATTTTTAGGTGTTCTTCAAAAGGTTACATTTTATTCTTGTGAAGTGATCCAAAAAATTCTGTCTTCATATGTCACAGTTATTTCTACATCTCTGTGGTTTTAAATCCTTATTGAGCAAAGCAACTTGGAACCAAACATACTTTTTCATATTTAGGTCTGGTAGTGTAGGAGGAACATCCCTTAAAATTTCCTGGAGCAGTTGTTGAAAATATTTCCTGTCTGCCACTGAGAAACAATGTAATTGAGTTCAGACTTTAATTACAGTTTTCTGTACTACTTTTTGCCAATAGATCGATGAATCACTCAGATTCTATTTTTGGTCTGTTGAAAAAAGGAAATAGTCTTTTGTTATATGAAATGGCACTGTAACTAAGTCCATATTCCATACGGTCTGCTATTAGGCTAGATGTTCCCATGATAACAACTTTCTACAGAGGCCCAAGATAGAAGGGAGGTAATTGGGGCTGGAGCAATAGACAACAATAGATAGCTTGATTTTCACCCAGCTCACCCAGATTTGATCCCTGGCACCCTAAGCACTACCAGTAGTGACTTTTGGGTGCAGAGCCAGGAGTACCCCTGAGCACTGGTTAGAGTGTCCCCCCACAAAACTAACCAAACCAAACCCAAAACCAAAAAAGGGAGACATTGTCTTCAAATAGCTTTCAAATTATGGATTGTCTCCATTTCACTGTTGGTTTTCTTCTATGTACTACAAGTCATCTAAACAAGTGTTCTAAAAGAGGATGAAAGACTGAGTAACTATAAGGCATCACAAATAAGTTGACACAATTAAGTGCTATACTGGCTTTCACATAATCAAATGGATAAACAATTCCTGCCAGCATGTTTGAAGATGCTTCTATTTCAGGATAAATTGAGTCAGCAGTGAAAGTTCCAACATGCATTTGTCAAAAAGTAATTTGTCAATGACCATGAGTTTACGGATGGTACAGAAAAACTTCACTACAGGATGAAATGTTCCAAATGGTAGTATTAGAGAATTCTAATCTGGCCAAAAAGATTCTGAAATAGGCCAATCTTAGTTTTAGGATGTGGTCTGGCATAATTAAGTTTGTGACAGCTATGCCAAAGTTGAGATCTAAAAGCCTTGCTATATTTGGCTGAGCAGTTTCTACAGAAGAGGGATCTGATCTTACTTTTTGCCAAAGTATTTTTTAAAAATAATCTTTGTACTGGGGCCAGTGTGGTGGTGCAACGGGTAAGGCATCTGCCTTACCCTTGCCAGCCTAGAATGGACCTTGATTCTATCCCCTGGCGTCCCATATGGTCCCCCAAGCCAGGAGTGATTTCTGAGTGCATAGCCAGGAGTAACCCCTGAGAGTCACTGGGTGTGGCCCCTCCCCCCAAAAAATTAAAAAAAATTTTTTGTACTTTCTATACTAAGAACTTCAGGTGTTGACTAAGCATTATTGGAGAACATATGGAGTAAGAGCAGCCACTTTTCACTTCACACACTGGTATAATTGAAGAGTGACCTAAAGGCCTACTTGTCAACTGTTTTGATCCTCCTGGTGTCAGACAACTGCAACACTAATGTAAAGAATTTCTGAACCTATCGAAAAGGTTCCTTGGTCAATTCACTGCCTGCAAAGGAGAATGAAGAGGAGGAGAATAGCTCATCTATACTCCACTGGTAGTAGTAAACTTTCTGCTTAAGTGATCCAAGTCCATTTTATTTATTAATTTTGAGTACCCCTAAACTGTGCTTGGAGGGCCCAGGGTTTTAGGTCCAGTAAGGTAAACCTTAGGTCTGGTGACAAGGTACTACTTGGGGGCCATGTAGCGCCAGGAACTGAACTTGGACTTCATTCATGAAATCTGCTTCCCAGTTTTTTGAGCCCTATCCCCAGCCTTCATGTCCACTTTAAGTCAGTGGAGCCAAATTGAAATCACAGGTCCACACTACTAAGAGTGCTGGGGATAGCCCCCTTGATGACATGGTAAGTGAAAGAAGACAATGTGGTTCCCATTTATATGACAACTTTACAAGTTTTTTTCTTGAGTTGAAGACAGGTTTGCTGTTGTCAGTGGTCAGGGGTGAAGGAAGATGTGATTTAACTGCAGTTTATCTCAATTGTGCTGGTGGTTCTGGGAACATTGCTAAAAGTCATAAAATGGTACTCACCCTCCTTGAAAAATGTCCTTCTTATTGTGAGACTTTAAAACACTTTAAAACTTAGGGGAGAAGGGGCCCGGGAGATAGCATGGAGGTAAGGCATTTGCCTTTCATGCAAAAGGTCATCGGTTCGAATTCCGGTGCCCCATATGGTCCCTCATGCCTGCCAGGAGCAATTTCTGAGCATGGAGCCAGGAGTAACCCCTGAGCACTATCGGGTGTGACCCAAAAACCAAAAAAAAAAAAAAAAAACTTAGGGGAGAAAATGAAACATCTTTTACATTTTTTAATTCATTATATTTATGTTTTGGTTTTGGACCCTTCCTGACAGTGTCAAAAATATAGTCTAGGGGTTAAAGCACTTGCCTGGCATGTAGACAATTGTCTACATGGCTTAATTCCCAGTACCCCATATGCTGTCTGAATTCAGAGCTGGTGTTATCCCGGACAATAGCCAGCTGTGGCCCAAAAACCAACCCAACTGAAACAGAGTAAGGGTGTGGGGGTAAGGGGAGAGAATGGGAAGGGAGTGGGGGAGGGAGATAAGAGAAGGTATAAAGTGAGTCCAGTTAGAGAAATAACTACACTGACAACTATCATGACAATGGTAGTGAGTGAGAGAAGTAGAATGCCTGTCTGGAATACAGACAACGGATAGGGGAGGGAGTGAGTTGGGGGCATTGGTGGTGGGAATGTTGCACTGGTGAAGGGAGGGTGTTCCTTTTTATAACTAAAACCCAACTACAAACATGTTTGTAATCATGGTGCTTAAATAAAGGTATTAAAAAAAAGAGAAGGTATAAAAATTTATTTCCAAGAAAATTAACTTATTTTATTTCTTTGTTTACAGAATACTTCGTAAGCTAAATATGAGTGATGGAACAAGTCAACAAACAAACCCCTGTCTGAGGAAGTTCCAAGAAAATACCTCCAGCTCCACCCTCTGGCGGAGGAAGGGGAAGGGATGGCTAGACTGAATGGTTGGAACCTGCAGACACACTGACAACATGTGCTCCCCTTAAGTGGGTCTGAATGTCACTTCCTTAGAATTACCAAAGACAGTCCTGCAAGTCTCATCACTTGGGAAATTCCAAGAGTTTCAGGATCAAGTAACAGGGAGAAAGAACAAGTGTTCAATAATTCATGCCATGTTTAATTACATCAATCACAGGGTTAGTCAGAGACTGCGCAATTACCCAACTGGATGGTGATGCAGCATACTAGGTTTAATTCTCTCTCTGTCTCTCTATCTTTCTCTGTGTAGGTATCGAACCCAGGGCCTCATGCATACAAGGTAATTGCTCTACTGCTGAGTCACACTCCTGGTCCAAACCATTCTCTCTAATGACTGTTTTAGTTGGAAGATGCTATGAATAGTCAGTTGTAGTCTTTGTGTGTCCAGGGATACTGAGGAAGAGATAAGAGAACTGAGAGTTTGTGACAGTGAGACCAGAGTTCTCATATTCTCTTCTCAAAGAGACCGGTTGGGTGGTGTTGTAGCAAGAGGCCACTCTCCCTCTCCCCACAACCCAGTGCCCAGACTTGCTGGCCTGCTTGATGAGTTCACTCTATTATAAATTTACCTGCTTTCACCTTTTCTGGTTCACCTTGTTTCACTACCAATAATTACTTTCCCATACAATTATATGAACAAGGAGATATTTTAGTATATGTGTTGCTGAAGCAAGCACACAGGAAATGTGTTAATGGATATTTCCAGGACACAAGAAAGAGGATGATTGTGCCCAAAGTACTAGGTAAGGATTATTAGAAGACGAGGGATGGTCAAGGGAATGTGGGAACAGCAAGCCCCCAATTGCATGTAAAAATGGAGTGGCAAATTAGCATCCAGAAACATCTGTCTTTTCCTTCATATGACATTCTGCAGTACAGCAATTCCTGAGAAAAAGACTGAATAATACCCCTTTTCCTGGAATAAGGGCAAGATCACTCACATGAAATAATATAGTTCATGACCCCACCCCTCATTCCCTCCAGCACTTTTTTGTCAGTTGTTCCTTGTTTCCATGGTCCTATAACAAGTATGGCAAGTTCATTAGCTGAAGCCTGTTATATACTTAGTCACATTCAATTTGACCTTTAGCATGATTTTCCCAGAAAGTAAGTTTATTGTTTGGGCCTTGTAATGCTGCGTCTTTTGTGCAGTCCTCTCTCTATCAGCAGCTTTCAAAAGCTCCTTTGTGAGTGAGAAAAATTGTGTTATCTTGGAGTTACTGACACCCCTGAGATTTCTTTCCATATCAGCCTGGTGTATACTAAAATTTTATAGTTCGTATAAAGCAAATAGTCAGACGTGAGGAAAAAAATCCTCAGGCTCACACAATAATCAAAAGAAAGAAAAGCGTTGAAGGTGGCATGTGAAGTGGGTGAAGGGAGAGATAGCAGCCTTGAAGAGGGAGCCTGCCTCCTCCCTTGGGCCACCTCAGTCATCTTGTAAGTGCCTGGTGAATGCTGGGACCGATGAAAGTTCAAGATGAGTCCCTACATGGTACAGACCTCATATCTCACCATGTCTTTCCATTAGGCAGCTGTCAAGCTACACTTATAGTCCACTTGTTCTACACGGCGTGAGAAACAATCTCTGCCTCTGATGACTCTGGCAACCAAGGACTTAGGCCTGAGTGAAGAATAGCTTTTTGCAGGAAAACATCCTAAACCTTACCAGGCTCTTTGTTTCCATTGCCTTGTCCTTTCAGAAAAATAATTTCAGGAGGAGGCAAAAATAGTGAAGTAAAACAGCTTTTATTTAGAGATTATGAAGAAGGAGAGAGAAAACACACATCTCAGGTGGATATGTGCCCCCATCCCAAGAACTCGGGATGCTGCTTGCTTCATAAATTGGCAGTGTAGGTTTCTTCCAAGCTGCCCCCACTTGGAGGAGGGGGTCTACCTGGATAAGAGTCTACTGCTATTGTGCTATCCTGGAGAAGATTTTGAGACTTTTGAAGGTCTTCTTTATGCCCTTATCACAATCCTTTCTTCCTGCTGGAGCCTCTTTACAGAGAGGGCCCAGCCTTCTCTGGGCTTGTGCTGACACCAGGTAGAGTGGGTCCTGCAATAATGCTTTAGACATTATTATTATGACATATATAATTATATATTATATTAATTTATTATTATGACAAAGTAACTTCTTTGAATACCATTTTGATTTTATGACATTCCAAGAACTCATTCCAAGAACCCCCATGTCCCAACTACCTGCCTGCTTCAAAACTATGGAGCCAAAGAGACAGTACAGTGTGGATAGGGCACTTGCCTTGCATGCACCAACCTGGGATTTTTTTTTTTTTGGAGGGGGATCACACCCGGCAGTGTTCAGGGGTTACTCCTGGCTCCACACTCAGAAATCACTCCTGGCAGGCTCGGGGGACCATATGGGATGCCGGGATTCGAACCAATGACCTTCTGCATGAAAGGCAAATGCCTTATCTCCATACTATCTATCCAGTCCCTCAACCTGAGTTTTTATCCCTACCGCTCAATGTGGTCTCCCATGTACCCCCAGGAGTGATATCTGATCTGAGCACAAAGCCAGGACTAAGCCCTGAGTACCACTAGATGTGAACACTGTCATCCCCCCAAAGAGTAGGCAAAAAGGGTAAACATCACTTGGTAACTTCTAGAAGAATGGAGGATACTTAGATGTAGGCTTCTCTTTGCAAGTTACGATAGTCTCTGTAAGTCAGAGACTCTGGTCAATAGTAAGTCTGTGGTCAGGATGCTTATTAATCCCATATCGGAAGCTGGTTACCCTGATCCACGATGTCATCAAGAGCCCAGGCCTTGTCCCGATATCCTTAAGAGTGCTTCTCTGCTACCCTAAGCTGCACAAATTGCTTCTTCAATGAATCTTGTTCTAGAGTAGCTGCTGCAACTCCCAGAATCACATCCTCAACGGTTTCTCTCCTTTCTCTCTCTTTCTCTCTATCTCTTTCTCTCTCTCTTTCTCTTTTTCTCTCTCTCTTTCTCCTTCTCTCTCCCTCTCTCTCCCCATCTCTTTCATCCCTGGGTTCCTCTCAGCAGACACATGGTTTTGGCTGGAATTAGGTCATGTGTCCATCCTGTGATCTACTACTAATAAATGGGGACAAGGATTAGTGCCAGGAACAATTCAACCTCTGGGATTGAGGATCTGAAGCATGGCTGGATGGACTCCTTATTAGTCTGAAAAAGTGATGCTCTTCTCGGGGGCTAGAGAGATAGCATAGTGGTAGGGCATTTTCTTGCATGCAGATGATCCAGGACAGACAATAGTTAGAATCCTGGCATCCCATATGGTCCCCCATGCCTGTCAGGAGTGATTTCTGAGTGCAGAGCCAGGAATAACCCCTGAGTACCACCACCGGGTGTGACCCCAAAACAAAAATAAATTATGCCCTTCTCAAAAATATTGATGCAGGCTAAGGAGATGATTTGAAGTACTGAATAAGTGCTTTGTCTTATGTTTTATTTTGTGTCCATACCTGGCAGTGTTCAGAGTTTA
>PVKC010041708.1:0-12092 GCA_004027635.1 Crocidura indochinensis
AAAAAAAAAAAAAAAAAAAAAAAAAAAAAAAAGTGAACCATTCGAAATGAAGGCTTGTGAACTCTACAACCTCACAAATCTTTCAAGGATGTATGAAAAAAAGAGAAGGATATATATAAAAGAGAAATTTTGTAGCCAAGTGCAGAGGCCGGAGATATAGCATGGAGGTAAGGCTTTTGCCTTTCATGCAGAAGGACGATGGTTCGAATCCCAGCATCCCATATGGTCCCCTGTGCTTGCCAGGGGCGATTTCTGGGCATAGAGTCAGTAGTAACTCCCGAGCACTGCCAGATGTGACCCCAAAACCAAAAAAGTAGCCAAGTGCAAATCTAGACCAAGGTAGGCACACTTTTCTCTAAAGAGGGTGAAAACAAAGATTATTTGGGGCTTTGCAAGTCATGATATACTAGATCATGATATAATACTTAGGTCTTCACAAAAGCAACCAGACAATAAGTAAAATAGTGGTTGTGGATAGGTTTCAACAAAAATTATACGATATCAAAGTTGGAGAATGCTTAAATCTTGGCACTGGATAGAACAGCCAATAAGACATATTCCTGGCATGTGGCCAACCCAGGTTTAATCCCCAGCACCCCAGATGGTCAACCAAGCCCCATCAGGAGTGATCCATGAGTGCAGAATCAGGAGTAAGCCCTGCTTACTGTGGCTCTGCTTCAAAAAAACAGTGAATAAAAGACCATGTTCATGAGTGCAAAATTTGTGTGACACATATGCTGAGCTGAAGCCAGTCTTGCAAATCTTGCAATCCCTAGTGCCACAAGCAGTTTGGTTGAATTGTAGTCCCATATTTAAGCATAACAAAGGGGTAAGACTATTAGTAAACACTAACACCACAGCCAGGAAAGCAAAACCTTTCCTAAGCAACAAAATCGAAGGGGCTCAAACCATAGTAAGCACTGTAACTTGAATGTGGGTCCCAATAAGCAACCACAGCTTACTGAGTACTACAATTAAAGGTCTGAACATCACAGCATGACCCCAGTGACTGCATCACTATATTTAAGGTTTATCATAAAGGGAAGGGTCTATGTAGACTGTAAAAGAGACTTTCCATATTATACAAAAAGGCAACAAGATTATCCAGACCCACGTTATAGAAGTAGTAGTTTGGAGCCCATATTAGAAAGGCCTTATGTGCATCCTGTTGTTGTAAAGCAGAGATACTACATGATGAGAAGTCTGGTTTAGCAACATAAATCTTAAGAGGGAATACTGAATTCATTTTAGTCACATTAAGTTTGAGGGACCATGAGCCACATAAAATCAAAGCAGATAGAGCACTGGAAAAAAGCAATTCCCTTTCATTTTGTTACTCACAGGGGGTTTTGCTTTACTGGCTGAGTAATTTGCACAAAACAGGTAGAGATCTGAGCCTCAGAAGAAAAGCCTGGGTTAGAGGTGTAGATTTACTTCTGTAAACAGAAGTCATAGAGCAGACAGGCTACCTAAGGGAAATAGTAGAGAAAAAAAGTCCTAAGCCAAAATCTTGAGTAAAGGAGCACTAGATGAGAAATTCACATAGATGTCAAAGAATCCACTGCCAGAAAGGCCAGAGCAAAACAAGAAGCAATGTCACCTGCCTGGAAATTCTATGAGGGAAGAACAGGCTGCTGACATCAGTAAAGGAAAGGACAACAGTTTTCTGTTGGGATTCATAAGCCAATTTTTTATATTGTCTTACATTTCTTTCTTACAGCTACTTCTTTTGCAACATGTTTCTAGTTTTGAAATATTCATTCAATAAATAAATGCTCATCAAATACCAGTGTCAGACATTACTCAAGTAATTAACAAAACAAATCCAAGTTTGTGAAATATACTCTGGGACAGATAGTAAATCTGAAAGATATTTGCTAGTAAATAGAATAGAAAATAAACAGAGAAGACAGAAAAGAACAGTAGTAAGATTCCGAGTTGACTACCATTTACTTTGTAGGTATTGGCTGGTTCTAACTTGACAAAAAAACATCTGATATCCCAAAGGAGTGTTGATTAAGGTACATCAATAATCAAAATTAAGAAATAATGGTTGCTTTAAATCAGGAGTCTCAAACTCAGTTTACCTGCGGGTCGCAGGAGGAAAAGTCGGGGTGATCCTTGAGTGCAAAGTCAGTAGTGAGCCTTGAACGTTGCGGGGCATGGCCCAAACAACTAAAAAGAAACAAAACAAAAAAGATTCCTCTAGGGCAGGGCCAAAAAATGTTGTAAGGAGGGCCCTTTGCAGCCCGGGGGCAGCGAGTTTGAGACCCCTGCTTTAAACCATTAAGCAGCAAAGGAAGTATTTGACTTCAAATTTTTTTTGTAAAGCTAAGATTTGCTGGGGCCAAAGTGACAGCACAATGGGTAAGGCATTTTCCTTGCAGGAGGCCTACACAGGCTTGATCCTGTAAGGTGCTGTCAGGAGTAATCCTTGTTTTAGGGTGTGGCCCAAAAATAAACTAACAAAAACAAGCTAAGACTTACTGATTAGATACAGAGTATAACAGTAAAGGGTACAGAAACTTTACTTCCTAAGTTGGATAAAAGCCAACAAATTTTGAAGGAAAAATTAATGGTTCACTTTTTATATATTAAGTTTGAGATACATTCTAAATAGCTAAATGAAAACAGTAAGAAGGAATATTTGGATTTCAAGAGAAAAATACAGGAGATGGAAGATTGAAACCATCAGCATAAAAATAGCATTTGAAGACATGAAAGTGAATGAGAAAACAATGTAACTCCAGAGCATTTGGGAAAATATGGGAACTACTGTTGCTAAAATGAGTGAGTACTAAGTGCACTTTCCTAAGAGAGGGAAGAAATGCTAAGTTATGTATCTCCCAATGAATAAACTCACAAGAAAAACACTTGTTCTACTCCAAAACAATAGCTGGCTTGCAGTCTCCTCACAACCATAGAAAAATAAAAGAACCACCAGGTAAATAATGTTAGAGGAAAATTATAGTCCCAGGACTAAGTTATTCCACTATTCCTAAAAAAGTAAGGAACCCAGAGAGGAGTTGTGAGTGAAAAGAATCAATATTGCTAGGTTCTAAAAGCCAACTGAAGAAAATGTTTCAAGCCTAATCATTTGAGACAAACACTACAGGTATTTTCTAATATTTTTGCATCAGAATGTCTAGCAGAGATGAGGATTGATTGGTATTTGTGTCAATTTCTGAGAACCAGCTTTTCAAACATGACTTCAGTTACTTGATTCTGCACAGAAAAAGAGGACCTACAAAACAGCATTTAGAAAAAATACTTAATGGAAAGAGATCTCTGATAAGAACTAGACATAAAGGGGGCTGAAGAAATAGCACAGTGGTAGTGTTTGCCTTGCAAGCAGCTGACCCAGGATGGATAGTGGTTCGAATCCCGGCATCCCCTATATATTGCCTGCCAGGAGCAATTTCTGAGTACTGAGCCAGGAGTAACCCGAGTGTCACCAGGTGTGATCCAAAATCCAAAAAACAAAAACAACTAGATGTATAAAGGGAAAACTCAACATGTATATTAAATTACAGGAAGAAATCCAATTTCTTAAAGGTGACCTTGGAAAAGAGAGGAAGTCGATTAAAGTATAACCTATGAACCTTTGCTTGTTGTGATTGGCTCACTGTGGTACATACAGCTGCAGCACAGGAATGTTCTGTCTTATACAGTGAATAAAGGCCTAAACCTATGTTTTAACTGTAAAATTAGGGGGTCATCTTATACCCCGGAAAATACAGTACATAAAACTCATAGGAAACTGATAGGCCTTCCCCACGAAAAAGTGATAGCAATATTCTGTTTTAAAATATCCAAGTAGTACCAATTTATTCAAAAGCACATCCTGCCTGACAGTTTAAGGATGGTTAAAAAAAAAATACTTTAAACTTTGTAGCTATCTCTTAACTTACAGGGCTATAGCAACTCCATGAAAAACAAAGCTCAAAATCACTCAGCCTACTTTTAAAAAACAGCTTCAAAAACTTTTATTGCCTGTTAATCTGAGTTACCTTTTCTTACAATCCACAAGTGCCTCATAAAGCAGTCTTAAAAGGGTGTGTTTTTTTTCGGTGGTGAGGTTCCAGTCAGTAATCCATTTTCTAACCTATGAGATTGACAAGAAATTTAATGACACAAGTGAATACATACATACATACTCACACACACACACAATTTTTTTCTTTTTTGGTTTTTGAGGCTACATTCAGTGACTCTCAGGGGTTACTCCTGGCTATGCGCACAGAAATAGCTCCTGGTTTGGGGGACCATATGGGACACCGGGGGATCAAACCATGCTAGGCTAGCATGAGCAAGGCAGATGCCTTATCGCTTGCATCACCACTCCAGCCTCACAAGTGAATATATTTTTTTTTAACAATTTAAAAAATAACATTAAGAACGTGTACTTTAGACTATTTAAGCTGTAACGTAAAATGAATGTGTTTACGGGGCTGGGTGGTGGCGCTGGAGGTAAGGTGCCTGCCTTGCCTGCACTACCCTAGGACGGACCGCGGTTCAATTCCCCGATTCCCCATATGGTCCCCCAAGCCAGGAGCGACTTCTGAGCGCGTAGCCAGGAGTAACCCCTGAGCGTCACCGGGTGTGGCCCAAAAACCAAAAACCAAAAAAAAAAAAAAAAAAATGTGTTTATAATTATTCCACATAATTACTCACTTGATCCAGTTCTGTTGGGATATACTGGATGGCACCACAAGATGCTGCCACTTTAATGAGGCTGCAATATACGGTGTATCTTACAGGAGTATTCTTATCCATCCCATGGAAAAGGTTGCTTAGCCTGGTTAACAAAAAATACAATGTATTCAAGAATGCAAAGATTAGTAGATTCAGTGATGTATCAGCTCAAGAAACCAGAACATGAGTTATCAGATTAATATATTATTTTTTATTAATCATTAAATATAATATTTTTACATTACAAGAAGTGAACTAAGATACAGAAAGAGTGATTTTTCGAAGGACATATTCTAAGAGCCAAGCTTAAGAATTCTTCCGGGAGCTGGGTGGTGGCGCTGGAGGTAAGGTGCCTGCTGCCTTGACTGCGCTAGCCTAGGAGGGACCACGGTTCAGATTGATCCCCCAGTTCCCATATGGTCCCCTGTGCCTGCCAGGAGCGACTTCTGAGCGCATAGCCAGGAGTAACCCCTGAGTGTCACTGGGTGTGGCCCAAACCCCCCACCCCCCCAAAAAAAAAGAAAAAAAAAAGAATTCTTCCTTTTTGGATTTTGTTTTAGCTGTGGTCAGGGATCACTACTGGTGGATAGGTGACCATAAGGAATGTAAGAGATTGAATGAACTGAATGAACCAAGGTCAGCCATGTCCACAGCAAGTGCTTACCCACTACCATGTCTCTGGCCTAAAGAATTCTTGCTTTTAACTGTTAAATACTAGTGACATGAAAAAGAACCCTTTGGAAAAATGGTGTTAGTTCTTAACTTACAGTTGAAGTCTCAGAGATGGGCGTTCACCTTCCCGAAACTTGACAAGCTTTTCACACAGGCTTTCAATGAGAGCTTCTTGCTTGTCTGGCTCCAGAATCAATAGGAGGGAAACCACGCTGTTCATCACACTTTCAACATCTATACATGTATGGATAACAAAAAGTGAAACTATGATACTTAAATTTAGCTAAATATTTATTTAAGACCATTAAACATTAAGACACTTCAATTTTTATTTATTTATTTCAAGCATTTAGTTTGAGATCCTGGCACAGTTAGGGGGTAAATTATCTACTATAAACAAATAGCTCTAAAAGCTTTTATATATGCAGATTGGTATTTCGCAGATCACTAAGACAGAAATAAAAAACACTAAAAAACTGTATTTTACTTTTTATGATTGGGGGACCATACCAAATAGTGCTCAGGACTGATTCTGAGCTCCAAATCAGTACTGGCATACTCAGGGAACCAGAGACTGAATCCAGGTCAGCTTTTTGCAAGGTAAGCACCCTACCCACTGGACTCTCGTCTTGGCCCCATGTTGTTGTGTGCCACAAAATGGAAATAAGATTGGAAAATGGCCAGTTGGAAAAAAATTGAATCATATGCTTTTAGATTACATGAGTCCCTTTTGTTTTTGGGTCACAAAGGTTTTTGAGCAACACCCGGGTTACTCCTGGCTCTGTGCTCAGAAGTCACTCCTGGCAGGCTCGGGCTTTGAACTGGAGCCTGTCCTGTGTTGGCTGTGTGCAAGGCAAATACCTTACCACTGTGCTATTGCTCCAGTCTCTCCCTTTTGATATTAACCTGAATCATAGGAAAGAATATTTTTCTCCAGTTAGTGCTGAAATTAATATTTATTGTATGATAATTGTTAGAAAATCATGCAGTATTAAAGATGTTATCTCAAAATTAACTTATTTTTTAAAAATAACAAACTTAGGGCGCCGGGAGGTGGTGCAGGAGGTAAGGTGCCTGCTGCCTTGCCTGTAGGACGGACCACGGTTCGATCCCCCGGTTCCCATATGGTCCCCCGTGCCTGCCAGGAGCGACTTCTGAGCGCATAGCCAGGAGTAACCCCTGAGCGTCACTGGGTGTGGCCCAAACCCCCCCCCCAAAATAAATAACAAAATGCAAAAATTAAACAAAGAGATAGCATGGAGGCAGGGTATTTGCCTTGCATACAGAAGGACGGTGGTTCGAATCCCAGCATCCCATATGGTTCCCTGGGCCTGCCAGCAGTGATTTCTGAGCCTAGAACCAGGGGGGAACCCCTGAATGCCGCCGGGTGTGACCCAACCCCCTACCCCCCAAAAATAATGGTGCTTAAATAAGGCCAAAAAGATGATTCAGAGATCAGGGGCACCATATGTCCTCCCCTACCACAAATGGATCTTCATAGTCAGGCCAATTGGCTAAGCTGCCCACAGTGTCGTGAGTACTGCTGAGAACCCCCAACAACAAAGAAATGGTGCTTAAAATCTATAACCTCTAAAATATCTTTTACAGCAAAACTTTAAAAGTAGGCCCATTGTTATTGTTTATGAAATAAAGACAAAAAATGTAAAGCAAACCTTTATCATCTTCCTTCAAACATACATCACAGGCTTCAATAATCTGAGCTAAATCTATATGAAGTCCACCTTCTGAGTTTTCTTCTGAAATTTCAGCTCCTTTAGATTTCAGATAAGCTCGAAGTTCAGCAGCCTATTGAATAAATAATATTGATATATATTAAAATTATTATGAATGACACAAGATCTCAAACCAACATCCTATTCCTGGAAAATTATGATGCAAACGATTTTTATGATAAATGACTAAATGACTTTAAATGTTTCCTTGGCTCTCTTACCCATTCACCACCTAGAATCACATTTTCTTCCTCTAACACATCCTTTTTTTTTTTTGTGGTTTTTGGGTCACACCCGGCAGTGCTCAGGGGTTACTCCTGGCTCCATGCTCAGAAATTGCTTCTGGCAGGCACGGGGGACCATATGGGGCACCGGGATTCGAACCGATGACCTTTTGCATGAAAGGCAAACGCCTTACCTCCATGCTATCTCCCGGGCCCCAACACATCCATTTTTAATACCCAGGATCACCTTCAGAATTTCCCTCATGTTACTTGCATCCTGTTCACTTACAGTAGTAGCAAAATCCTTTCTTTTTTTTTTGGTTTTTGGGTCAAACTCAGCAGTGCTCGGGGGACCAGATGAGATGCTGGGATTTGAACCATCTTTCTGCATGCAAGGCAAACGCCTTACCTCTATGCCATCTCTCCAGTAAAATCCTTTTTGTTTTGACTTTCGAGTCACTCCCGGCAGTGCTTAGGGAGTCTGGCTGTCTGCTCAGAAATAGCTCCTGGCAGGCACGGGGGACCATATGGGACACCGGGATTCGAAACAACCACCTTAGGTTCTGGATTGGCTGCTTGCAAGGCAAATGCCGCTGTGCAATCTCTCCTGTGCTATCTCTCCGGGCCCGCAAAATCCTTTTCAAATGTAACTCACAACTTTGGATAGAAGGCAGAAAATAATACTGACCTTGTTTGATAAACTCATTTTTTTTTTTAAAGAAATAAAAGCTTGTAGTTTTCAAGTAAGTAAAATGTAGCTACTTAAAATTGTCTATCGTTAGAGCCAGAGCAATAGAACAGCAGGCAGGGTACTTGCCTCGAATGTGGTCAACTCAGGTTCAATTCTTGGCATTGCATGTGGTCCACCAAGCATAACCAGCGCCCAAAACCCTCAATTTTTTTAAAATTTGCAGATCTGATGGGGCCAATCTTTTAAGATAATACAGTTATTTCACATCAGTTAGCACTACAAACAGGTTTTCATACAACTGCCACACAAGGGGCAAGTGGCTCCCCAGAAGATTCCCAGATTGGGGATCTTTTAAAAGGATTAACACTATTAAACAGATTAACACTATCATTCAATTTAGTAAATAAATATATTGACTGAATATATATTCAGTTTCTGAATTATATAGAGACGTAGACAGTTCAGTTCCCTATGACTTATTCTATCAACCGTTTACTTTTTACTGTTTCTATTTTCCACATTCAGGAGCCACAAGTGACCGTAGAATAGCACAAGAAAAGGGAAAAAAAAAAGACAAAAACAAAGATTCCTAAGTTCAATTAAAGAATTGAGTTTAAACTCTCAGCCAACATTTGCTTGTATAGAAATAAGTTGTGTGAAAATGATGTGTAGCTAGCTACACTATCACCAATAACAAGGCTCCAAAAATAAAATGCTTCTGTCCAGTAGTACCCAGAGCAAATTATTGATGAGAGGATCCTATTACCAATCAGACAGGCTTCCACATATTCCTTTTATCTATGCTCATGACATCCCTATCCTTTAAAAATCTCACACACACACCCGCACCCCTTTCATTTTCCTTTCCCATAGGATCCTCCAGGCTGGGAGGTGTAAAAATTCTCAACTTGTGCGGAAAATCTTCTACAATGATTTTTTTCTTGTTGTTTTTTTTTTTTCCAAGAAGCGTCCAAGTTGTCTATTAAGGAAACCATCATCTCCATGTCGGTGGAGCAGCAGGAAAAACCCAGGAGTACTTTTTTGAGAGTCACAGTAAATAGCTCCACAAAATGAGTTAAGATGTCAAACTCCACCTTAGAAACATCTATTCTGGGGGAGGCTGGGAGCAAAAAAAAAAAAAAAAAGAAAAAAGGGGCGGGGGAGATGCCAGGGAATCATTTACCCAAAAAGGACAAAACCTTTTGAGAACATTTTCAAATAAAGAGACTGTGCTGCTGGGTCAAGTGTGCTGGCTGGCTGGCAGATGTCGGGATGGAACTGACAGGACAAGTTTCTTCCCGGGGGAGGGGGGGGTCACACAACTGGCTCGCCCCAATCAGAACCAATAGGGGTCTCCTAAACCTAAGTGGGCGCACGAAATTAAATTTTAAAAAGTGCTCATCACGACATAGTATTTATCCCGACGTGGCTGGGGCTTTCTGAAGGCCCTTGATGACAGCTGTAGGAGCAGGAAGCAGATGCCACTTTAAGAGAAGGAGCAATCCGGCTCCATCAGCAGCGACCCCAGGCTGGGGGATCCTGTCGTGTCGATCACCAGCTGGCCCTGGGGTTTCCCGCCCCGCCACGCCAGGGCACCCCCGGCACGCAGATTTGGGGGATGCGGGCCAGGAGCGGCTGCTTCCTCGCGGTGCGCGGCCTCCTAGACGTGGACTAGTAGTGAGCCTCGGGTTCCAGCCGGAGTCCCGCCCGCCTCGGCCCCCTCATCACACCCGGCCTTGGCTTGGCGGCACCCCAGGCGGAGCAGCACACCTGATCCTCCTCGCTGATGTCGATGAAAGCCGGGACGCTCATGGTGAGAAAGCCCCGGGCTCGGCCGACGTCCCGCTCCCGAACCACGCCGACCGGAAAAGGGAGCTAGGGCCCCGCGGTGACGTCTCACAACTGCTTCCGGGTCATTGCGCACACGCATGCGCGATGCGCAGCCCCTCGAGTCAATCCTATTGGCTCTTGTGCGCGCTGGGGGCGGGACGGAGCAAGGGGCCCCGGAAGTGCTCGGCGGGTGGAGTGAGGGGATGGGCCTGCTCTGTGCTTCTTCTCCCCAGTCATTCGCTCTCTTTCTAATCAGACGAATCTTGTCGTTCGTTCTACTTTGTACTGCATCACTGTAACCTGCTAACCCAACTATCGTAGACATTTTTATTTAATTTATTTTTTTCTATAAATCTTTATTTAAGCACCATGATTGCAAGCATGTTTGTAGTTGGATTTCAGTCATAAACAGAATACCCACCCTAATTTTAGCTTAATCACACAACACTGTTTTTGTTTGTTTGTTTGTTTTGTTTTTAATGGATGTGGGTCTCCCAAGTGGTGCTCAAGGGGCCTAGTGACCTCTCCTACTGCAGAGAGTTAAAGTTGCATTGCTTGCTGCTCAGCCCAGCAAGCACTTCTGGGGGCTACCTGACTATGTACATGCAGCATGCCATGTGGTCTTCAGTGAACCAAGGCATACACCTTAATCTCTGTCTTGTCTCTCCCACCCAATTACAGCATGGTTTTATTCATATAAAGATATATCAAACTGTATTTCTTAAAATATGTGCTATCACAAAACAAAAAAAGGCACACAAGCAACATGAACGGGGTGAGGGAATGGGGAGCTGAATCTGACAGAAAAACATTTCCATAGACTAAATTTAAAAGGATTCATTCTTGCCTGGTATAAGCTTGATGATATAGAAATTGAACCTATAGGCAAGGAACTTATATCATGTGCACATTCCCCCGTATCTGTCTCAGTGTCTGGTACTCAGGTAACTGTTGATCTTGAAGGATCTGGGTTAACTTCTGCATCCAGCTTGAAATTCATTTTCCTAAATTTTTCTCCTAATTTTCACAACCCAGGAAGTTCAGTTCCATTCCTAATGGTTACTGAGTAGGGCACCATGCAGTTGTGGTGTAGGCAGTTGGGTCCAGACTGATGGGAAAAGAGTATATATCCTACTTATTTTATGATGAATATTTAAGTTCTAGTTGAATTTAAATAACTGAAAATATTTTTGTTAAATAAAATAGAATTTTAAGGCCTGAGAGATAGCACCGCAGTAGGGCATTTGCCTTGCATGAGGCCAACCCAGGACAGACCTGTGTTCTAATTCCCAGCATCCCACGTGGTTCCTGGAGCATGCCAGGGAGCTATTTCTGAGTGCAGAGCCAGGAGTAACCCCTGAATGCTGTCGGATATAGCCCCCAAAACCAAAATAAATAATAAAATTTTTGAAAAAATAAAATTATAGGCATCCACCTCCTTTTCCTGGCTCATCTCAGAAAAATAGTAGAAGAAATATTTTCTATTCTTCATTATGGCATTTCCATGTGTTCCAGATGTTTTAGTTAAAGAAATTTGGAACCAATTGAAATTTGTAGTCAGCTGAAATTGGAACTGACCAATATCAGCTTGATTCCAAGCTTGTAATAAAATACAGCTCATTGATGTATTAAAGGCGGTAAAGTAAGAATTGTCCATTTGTGCTGCCTCAATAGCAACTTATTATATTCTTCTTTAGAGTTTCTAAAATACATATGCTTAGCAGCTTTTAAAAGATGCTTAACAAGAAGTTGAACATGGCTCCAGTTCTATAATATGCCATGTTAAGACAAAACTAGTGTATTACCTTAAAAGGTCATCAAAAATACTTAGAAAATTATTGTTTATTTTTTTGTTTTATCTCTAGTGATATCTCCTTGTACTTTCTGATAAAAATGTTAGAAAATCTGGATTTATCTATACTTTAAATTGCATAGACCATATTAATAATTTACATGAAATTTCATTATTGAATGAAAACTTTTTCTCTACAAGAATAATGCTTTTCAGGATCTAGTATTTAAAATTCATCTTCAAGGACTAGTAAGGCACTTCCCTTGTACACACAAATATGGATTCAATCCTTAACATTATATGTGGTTCCCCTGGACCCCACCAGGAATGATTCCAAACATAAAGCTAGGAATAAAATTAAATTTCTCTTTAAGTGTGTATTAGACATTTCAGAACTTACTCAAAACTAACATCTCAAAAATTACATCTCAAATTTACATCTAAAAACTTACATC
>PVKC010041709.1:0-12102 GCA_004027635.1 Crocidura indochinensis
AATCCCAAAATGCCTCTCAGAAAAAAGAATTTCTAAGATTTGAAGCAGGCCAATTTAACACTCCAACATTTATTCCATCTGGCCCAGTGCTGGCTCAGATTGAGACATAATATCCAATCTGAATGAACCCCTTCACCTGCATCTCTCTGAGGGCTCTCGGCTTCATATTCATCTAATAACCCAGTCCATGCCTCTCTGCTCCCTCACCTGACTCTCACTCTACACTGTGCAGATTTCCAGTCACTTGGGGTTCCCTACCCCCACCTACATTCGCACTGCGGGCTGTGGGTCTTGCCTACAGATGCCAGGAACTGTGCCAAAGAGAATGTCCACTTGCAAGTATTTGTTGAATTCACATTATGTTCCATACATAATATCATCCCAGTTGCTGCAGTCCAAAAAGCTGTGCACTCATGGTGGCCTTGATAAGAAGCAGCAAATGTTCAGTTGAAGGTGAGATAACCTAAGTAGAGGAGGTGGGACCCCAGCACTAGAGAGACTGCATGGATTGTCAGCAAATGTTTTGTTTGGAATTTCTTTGTTTGCTCTGATTATACATTCCCTAATAACAAGGGTAAGTAAGGAGCACTTCTATGCAGGGCTCACTCCCCCCACACTTTTTGTTGTTTTAAGTTGCTTTATATTAATAGTGTGGCTAAAATAAGTTGTTCATTGTTGGGTTTCAGTTATACAATGTTAATGGAGGGGTGTCTTGCCTGTTAGTTTCTCCACTTTCAGTACTGAGTTTTTATCCAGAGCAATCATTTCCAGCTATCATTGTCCTAGTAGACCCTTCTCTACTCTAACTGTGCTCACCACTTTTTATGGTGAGCTTTCTACCCTGGGCTGGACCTCCTGATCTTTGTCTCTTGTTTTTCTTAGATTCCACAAATGATCAAGATTATTTTTTGTCTATCTCTTTTCCTCTGACTCATCTCACTCCACATAATAGTCTCCATGTACAGCCATATATAAGCAAAATTTTGTTCATTTTTACTAATAGCTGCATAGTATTCCATCAAATAGATGTACCACAATTTCTTTAGCCACTCATCTGTTGTTGGATACCTGGATTGTTTCCAGATTCTGGCTACTGTAAATAGTGCTTCACTGAACATAGGAATGCAGAGGACATTTTTGAATTGTGTTTTTGTGTTCCTGGGGCATATCCCTAGGAGAGGTATTGCTGTATTATATGAAAGCTAAATTTATAGCTTTTTGAGAAATGTCTATATTGTTTTCCAAAAAGGCTCGGCCAATGTACATTCCTACCAATAGTGAATGAGAGTCCCTTTCTCCCTGCATTGTTATTATTTTTTTTTGTGATGTGTACTAGTCTCTGTGGTATGAGATGATACTTTATTGTTGCTTTGATTTGCATCTCCCTGATGATTAGTGATAAGGAGCATTTTTTTCATGTGTCTTTTGGCTATCTGTATTTCTCTTTGAGGAAATGTCTGCTCATTTCTTCTCCTCATTTTTGGCTTATTTTTTTGGCCACACCCAGTGGTGCTCAGGTGTTATTACTGGCTCTGCACTCAGAAACCACTGCTGGTGGGCTTGAGGGACCATATGGGATGCCAGACATTGAACCCAGGTCCACCACATGCAAGACAAATGTCTAGGCTATTGTTCCAGTTCCTTTTATTCCCATTTTTTGATGGGGTCAGATGGTTTTTTTGTGTAAAGTTCATTCAAGTTCAATCAGCACCTCGTAAATCTTAGATATTAACCCTTTATTGATGAATATTGGGTGAAAAGTTTCTCCCATTCCATGGGTATCCATTGTATTCTAGTAACTATTTCCTTTGAGGTACACAAACTTCTGAGTTTAAGGTAGTCCAATTTGTTTATCTTTGCTTTCACTTGCTTGGTCAGTGGTGTTCCATTCTTAAAGATGTCTTTAGTTTCAATGTCATGGAATGTTCTGCCTACACTTTCCTTTATGTACCTTATGGTTTCTAGTCTGATATCATTGTCTTTAATCCATTTTGATTTGACCTTTGTGCATGGTGCTAAGGAGAGTTCTGAGTTCATTTTTTTTTTCGCATGTAGTTGCCCAGTTTTCCCAGCACCACTTGTTGAAGATGCTTTCCTTGTTCAACTTTGTATTTCTTACTTCTTTATAAAAAATTAATTGTTCATAAAACTGTGGATACATCTCTGGATATTCAAGTCTATTCCATTGATTTAAGGGTCTGTCTTTATTCCAATACCACCATGCTGTCTTAATCACTAATGCTTTATAGTATGGTTTAACATTGGGAAAAGTGATTCCTCCCATCATTTTTTTTTTTGCCAAGAATTGCCTTAGCTATTTATGGATGTTTATTTCGCGATATGAATTTCAGGAGCATCTGATCCACTTCTTTGAAAAATGTCATGAGAATTTTTATAGAGATTGCATTAAATCTGTACAATGCTTTAGGAAGTATTGACATTTTAACTATATTTCTTCTTCCTTGAGCCAGGTGTATGTCTCTATTTCCTTGTATCCTATATTATTTCGTGAAGCAGCATTTTGCAGTATTCTTTATATAGCTTGTTCCCCGCTTTGGTTAAGTTGACTCCAAGGTATTTAGTTTTCTGAGGCAGAATTGTAAATGGATTTTTCAAATCTCTTTTTCTTCTATTAGTTTTTTGTGTATAGAAAAGTCATGGATTTTTACATATTAACTTTGTGGGCTGCATCTTTTTTTGGGGGGGTGGTCACACCCGGCAGTGCTCAGGGGTTACTCCTGGCTTCATGCTCAGAAATTGCTCCTGGCAGCCACGGGGGACCATATGGGGCACCAGGATTCGAACCGATGACCTGTTACATGAAAGGCAAATGCCTTACCTCCATGCTATCTCCCGGGCCCCTGTGGACTGCATCTTTACTACACAAATCTATTATTTTTAGAAGCTTTTTTGGAAGTCTTTAAGATTTTCTAGATACACTATCATGTCATCTAAAAACAACAAGAGCTTCACTTCTTCCTTTCCTATGTAGATGCCCTGGAGGTCTTTTACTTTCCTAATTGCTATGGCAGATACTTCCAGTACTATATTGAATAGAAGTAGCAAGAGAGGGCAACCTTGCCTTGTGCCAGATCTTAGTGGAAAAGCTTTTAGTTTTTTCCTATTTAGTATAAAGTTTGCAATGGGTTTGGGACAAATGACTTTGACATATTGATAAAAGTTTCTTCAATGAGAGCTTTTATCATAAATGGGTGCTGGACTTTGTCAAATGTTTTCTCAGCATATATTGAAATTATCATATACTTTTTTTTTATTTTATTGATACGGTGTATTACATTGATTGACTTGTGTATGTTAAACCACATATCCCTGGAATGAATACTTCTTGGTCATGGTGTATAAGCTTCTTGATGAGTTGTCGAATTCTATTTACTAGTATTTTTTGATGATATTTGCATTCGTGTTTATCAAGTATAAGAGCTGATAATTCTCTTTTTTTGTCGTGCCTTTGTCTGCTTCTGGTAACAGGGTGATTTTAGCTTTATAGAAACCGTTGTATTTCTGTTTCATCAATTTCCTGGAAGAGTTAGAAGAGGATTGGCACTAGATCCTCTTTAAAGATTTGAAGGAATTCACTAATGAATCCATCTGGGCCTGAGCTTTTGTTTTTCAGAAGTCTTGTGATTACCCTTTCAATTTTCTCAATAGTGATAGATTTATTCAGATATTCCATATTATCTTGGTTCAACCTTAGAAGGTTGAAGGAGTCAAGCTGATTCCTGCCATGTGCTTTGGCACAGGGGAGACATTTTGAACTTCTGCCTCTGACCTGATCTGTGAAGCTGCCTGGAACCACCCCACCCAGAACATCTTTAGAGAGCATGACAGCAGAAAATATCTCCTGAGAATACATCATCAGAGGTAGACTGTCTGCGCCTGAGGAGGTAAAACCTGAGGAGCGCAGCTGTTCTAATTCACTTTGTGGCTGCACATATCTTCTATCCAATGAACCTCAAACCAACATGTAGAAAACACCACACTACAAGCATGAAATGGGTAAACAACACAGGCCAACATCATGCATATAAATGAAGATGACTGCTGTGATGACCCATAAAGTCCCAACCACTTATTTAACCTCTCAAATAAGCAATTCAAAGGAGAAATGTGGAGGATGTTCCTAGACCTCAAAGAAAGCATGGACTAAGCTGAATGAATCACAAATAAGAATCAAGAGTATATAAAAATAGAAACCAGAAAACTCCAAACTGAAATAACAGGACTAAAAAACTTGTTAGGTAAAATAAAAACCTCACAAAAAAAGACACTCCAACAGAGTAACAACAGCTGACAATCAAACCAGTGAGCTCCAAGATGAGATTCATAACAACTCCATACAACAGAAGAGATTGGAAAAGAGCTTTAAAGCAAACAATTAGACAACTAACAATATCCACAGAGAATGGGAAAAGATGAAAATAGGAGTCTTTGATAAAATCAACAGAAGCAACATAAGAATCATAGGAGTCCCAGGGACTCAGAAAGAAAATCCCCAGGGAAAAAAAAACATTCATGGGCATCATTGCAGAGAAACTCCCAAAGCTATAAACTAATTGCAACCAAATACTGAATGCCCAAGGGTACCAGCTTAAAGAGACCTGAAGAAAAGCATGCCAAGACACATCCAAGTCAAAATGATCCCACAGATAGGGATAGAATACTGAAAGCAGCAAGATCAAAAAGGAAAATTATCCCAGAGAGATAGCACAGTGGGTTTGCCTTGCAAGCAGTCGATCCAGGACCAAAGGTGGTTGGTTCAAATCCCGGTGTCCCATATGGTCCCCCGTGCCTGCCAGGAGCTATTTCTGAGCAGACAGCCAGGAGTAACACCAGAGCACCACCGGGTGTGGCCCAAACCCCCCCCCAAAAGTAAAATTATGTACAAAGGAACATCCTTAAGATTTACAGCAGAAACCCTCACAAGAAACCCTCAAGGCTAGAAGGCAGTAGAGGTATAAAGTGACAAAACCCAATAAAATGAATGCTTCACCTAGAATACTACATGCATCCAGACTCATGTTCAATTTTGCACTCTACAAGAAACACATCTGAACAGTCAGAACAAACATAGACTCAAAATAAAAGACTGGAGAAAACAGTCAGAACAAACATAGGGGCCCGGAGAGATAGCACAGCTGCGTTTGCCTTGCAAGCAGCCGATCCAGGACCAAAGGTGGTTGGTTCGAATCCCAGTGTCCCATATGGTCCCCCGTGCCTGCCAGGAGCTATTTCTGAGCAGACAGCCAGGAGTAACCCCTGAGCACCGCCGGTGTGGCCCAAAACAAAACAAAACAAAAAAAGAACAAATATAGACTCAAAATAAAAGGCTGAAGAAAAATCATTCAAGCAAATAACTCCATCAAAAAAGATGGAGTGGCCATATTAATATCAGAGACAAACTTTAGACTTAGAAAGTTATAAGGAGAACAGATGGATATTTCATAATAATCAAGGGATATGTATAACAAGAAGAAATCACATTTTAAAACATATATGCATACAATGAGGGATCAGCAAAATATTTAATGCAATTGTTGACAAATCTGAAAGAAGACATAAATAGCAACACAAGAATAGTGGGAGACCTCAACACCACCCTGTCACCTCTCAATAGGTCAATCAGGCTGAAACCCAACAAGAATATACTAGCTCTAACGGAGAAATGGAAGAAAGTAGCCTAGTAGATGTATATAGTTAAGGTAGTCCATCTAAAAAAAATTGGATACATATTCTTCTCTAATTCACATGGGTCATTCTCCACAATAGATCATATGCTGGCCCATAAAACATACCTCCATAAAATCAAGAGGATAGAAATCATACAGACTACCATCTCAGATCACAATGCACTGAAATTAGACATGAACTACAAAGGGACACAGAAGAAAAACTTTAACACCTGGAAATTAAACTGCTAACTACTGAACAACCAGTGGGTCAGAGAGGAAATCAAAGATTCCTGAAACAAATGAAGACACAAATTATCACAATTTGTGGGACACAGTGAAAGCAGTACTAAGAGGAAAATTTATAGCTTTGAAAGCACACATCAGGAAGGAAGAAGGAACCTACATAAATAACTTAATAATACCATTTATTAAAATAGAAAATGATCAACAAAATGAATCAAAAGTAGGTAGGCAGAAGGAAATAACAAAGCTTAGAACAGAAAGCAATGAGGTGGAAATCCAAAAACAATCTGAAAGATCAACAAAAGCAAAAATTGGTTATTTGAAAAAAAAAACAGGATTGATAAACCATTACCAAAACTCAAAAAGAAAGGGAAAAGAGAAACTTAATAATATAAATTATAAATGAAAATGGGGAGATCACTACAAATGCTACAGAGATTCAAAAGGTAATCATTCATGATAAAAATGCTCGGGGCCAGAGAGATAGCTTTGAGGTAAGACGTTTGCCTTGCATGCAGAAGGTTGGTGGTTCGAATCCCGGTGTCCCATATGGTCCCCCGAGCCTGTCGGGAGCGATTTCTGATTCATCCAACCCAGAACCCCAGATCCCAGACATGGAACTGACACAGGTCCCAGCAACAGCACCAGGAACCAGACTTCTCTCAGGGAAACCCCAAACGCAGTCCCAGCACCAGCTTGCACCAGTTTTACCATGACATCCTGACATGAGGAAACAGCAACAACTTGAGCTAAGAGAAAGCTGCCCTATCTCACCACCTAACAGTATGATACAATTGAGAGACAAGTCATCCTTTGCCCTAAGTAAAAACCAAAACTGCAATTTACAGAAGGTTGACTTTGACAAATATGGACTGGACAGAACCTATCAAGGGACCAATGAGGAAGTTCCTAGATTAGGCCTTGGCTTCGGATTCGTACAAAAACCAAGATCTCTAATACCAGAAGTCTGACTTTGACAACTGCAACTGAGCAGAACTTCTAGAACCATGCTGAAAGACTATAGCATAGGCTCTGTCCTAGGATCTGAGCAAAAACCAAGTCCACTAATTACAGAAGACTAAATACAACAACAGTGATGGGACAGAAATCCTAGAACCATAAAGAAAAACTCTCTCCTAGCCTTTGCCCTATGATCTATGCAAATAGCAAGATCTCCAGCTACAGAGGCAGGATGTCATCACCCACATCTGAGCAGAAAGTCTTCTAGCACCATAAAAAGACCTTGGAGTGTGTAAACAAGTGAGTATGGAACCTGTAGTTGTTCCCATGGCAGTATGCTTCAAGGGCAGAGAAACCATGTATATCTTAGGCCAGGGGAATTCACATTCTAATTTCCCCAATATTTACCGTGCCTATGCTGAAGGGAAAAAAAATCACACAACCCTTTTTAAGAAGTTGCTGGTCTGGTGTTTTTTGTTTTGTTGTTGTTCTTGTTTTTGTTTTTTGTTTTTTTCTTTGTAGCTGATGGTTTTGGTTTTTGGTTTATTTTGTATTCTTTTTGTACTTTTGTTGTTACTCTCTTATTGGTTTTTGTTTTGTTTTGTTTTGCTACCTTTTTTATTCTTTCCCCTTTCTTCTTCCAAATGGATACTTACAACACCTAGATGAACTCCTCCCATATCCTTTCTTATATATCTCCAATAGAGCCACATTACTGGAATTACCTTGATCAACATCATAATTAAAGGGAGAAAATGGATGGTACCAAGATCAGACAGCTGTATGTTCATGTGGTGGAAATGAAAAATGATCAGACTTGAATACCAAATCCAAAGTCAACAACAACAGAATCAATACCCAATCTACATCAAGCTGTACAAGGGGGGAACAGTTGTACTATCATTATGGGGGTTAAAGGAGGGAGAAGTGAGATACATGCTGAGAACAGGGGTGGAGGGAGGACAACACTGTTGGTGGGAATGCCCCTCATTCATTATCACTATGTACCTTAAATATTACTGTGAAAGATTTGTAATTCACTTTGACCACAATAATAAAAAAAAAAGAAAAGAAAAAGGAAAATGCCTTCTACATACCTATATTCATTGCAGTGTATTTATAATAGCCAGAATCTGGAAACAACCCAGATGCCTAACAGCAGATGAGTGACTAAAAAAAGTAGTACACATACACAATGTAATACTATGCAGTCATCAGGAAAAATGAGTCATGAAATTTCCTATACATGGATGGACTTGAAAACTATTGTGCTGATTGAAATAAGTCAGAGGGAGAGAAATAGACACAGAATAGTCTCACTTGTCTATGGGATTTAAGAAAAATATAAAATATGATTGTAATAATACAGAAAAATATTAGAGATGCGGCTGGAAACACCAGCCACAATATGCAGCTTACCACAAGAATTGGTGAGTGCAGTTAGAGAAACATCTACACTGCAACTATCATGGTAGTGAGTGACAGAAGAAGAATGCCTGTCTCAACTACGGGAAAGGGGTGGGGGGAGGAAATAGATGAGGGGAATAGGTAGTGGGAAGGTTTCACTGGTGAAATGGGAAGTTCTTTTTTTTTTTATAACTGATACCCAACTACAAACATTTGGTAATCATGATGCTTAAATAAAGATATTTAAATGTTTAAAATTTGTAAATATAATAAATGCATTAAAATATAAATAAAAATAAAACCATAGAACACTGAAATGTGCCTGTCAAAGTGCCATGTGCCATAGAAGGTGTGGGGAGGATAGCAGGGAGCAAAAAATAAAAAGATTATAGGTGTTCAAAAATTTATCCATTTCTTCCAGTTTTTCTTGTTTTGTAGCATAGTAGTAAAGTATTCTTCGATTTCCCTTTACATTTTGGTAGTATCTGTGGTGACCTCCACCTTTTCATTTCTGATACTGCTTATTGTTTCTCTATCTCCCTTTTTCATGATTATTGTTTTTTGTTTGTTTGTTTGTTTTTGTTTTCTGGCCACACCTGTTTGATGCTCAGGGATTACTTCTGGCTAAGCACTCAGAAATTGCCCCTGGCTTGGGGGGACCATATGGGACACCAGGAGATCCAACCGCGGTCGCGATCTTTCCTTGGCTAGTGCTTGTAAGGCAGACACCTTACCTCTAGCGCCACCTCGCCGGCCCCATGATTATTGCTAATAATTTATAGATATTGTTTATTTTTTCAAAGAACCAACTCTTGTTTTCATTGATCTTTTGGGTTGTTTTGGGGGGAATTCTGTTTGTTAATTTCTGTTCTAAGTTTTATTATTCCCTTCAATTAGCTTACTTTTTTGCTCATTTTGTTAGTTATTTTCCAATTTCTTTTTTTTTGGGGGGGGGTCACACCCGGCAGTGCTCAGGGGTTACTCCTGGCTCCATGCTCAGAAATTGCTCCTGGCAGGCACGGGGACCATATGGGGCACCGGGATTCGAACCGATGACCTTTTGCATGAAAGGTAAACGCCTTACCTCCATGCTTTCTCCCGGGCCCCTTTTTCCAATTTCTTAAGTTGTGCCATTAAGTTATTTAAGTAGGTCTTTTCTTCCTTTCCAATGAATGCTTGTAAAGCTCTAAATTTTTCTCTTAATACCACTTTTGCTGTGTTCCATAGATTCTGATAATTTGTGTCTTCATTCTCATTTGTTTCCAGGAATATTTTGACTTTCTCTTTGATTTTATCTCTGACCCACTGGTTGATCCAGCTTTTAAAGTTACTTCTCCATATATGCTAGTAATTCACCTCTATTTTCAGTGCTTTATTATCTGAGAAGATAGCATAAACAATTTCTATCCTCTTGATTTTATGTGAATATGTTTTATGTGTTCTAACTTAGAGAATGTCCCATGTGCATTGGAGATGAATGTGTATCCAGTTTTCTGGGGATCAAGAGCTCTAAGCCACTCTCTTCTATTTCTGCCTTCAGAGTCAGTATATCTTTGTTAAGTTTTAGCTTGGTTTACATATAAAGGGTTTACAAAGTGATGTTGATGTCTCCCGCTATTAATGTGTTGCTACTGATGTCTTTCTTCAAGTTTATGAACAGTTGCTTTAAGTATTTTGCTGACCCATCATTGGATGCATATATGTTTATAAGTGCTTTTTTCTTGGTGTACACATCACTTGATTAGTAACAAATCCCCATCTTTGTCTCTTATACACTTTTTAAGCCTAAAGTCTGTGTTATCTGATATTAGATTGGTCACCTATCGGGGAGTTGTTTACTTGAATAATTGTTCTCCAGACTTTGACTCTGACTATTCAATGTGTTTCTTGAGGCTGCAAAATATTTCACTCAATTTTTTGATCCATTTGCCACTCTGTGTCTCTTAATTGGTGCATTTAATCTATTGACTTTGATAGAGATGACTGTGATGATGAAAGATGAGATGAGATGAGATTATGTGTCGTCTTTTTGTAGGAGTTTGGTGGGTTTTTTTTTTTTTTGGTCTGCCTGCCATAAATTATGTCCTTTAGTTCTTTATTATTATTATTATTATTATTTGGTTTTTGTTTTTTGGGTCACATCCGGCAGCACTCAGGGGTTACTCCTGGCTCTATGCTCAGAAATCGCCCCCTGGCAGGCTTGGGGACATCTGGGATGCTGGGATTCGAACCACCGTCCTTCTGCATGAAAAGGCAGATGCCTTACCTCCATGCTATCTCTCCAGCCCTTCTTTTAAGATTGGTTTTTAATCTGTAAACTTTCTGAGCTGTCACTTATTCATGAAACTGTGTAGCTTTCCTTCAAACCTGGATGTAAGTCTGACTGGGTGAAGTATACTTGGTGAAGCATTAATTTCATTGACTTTAGTTACTATATTCCACCACTGTCTTCAGACCTTTAAGGTTGCTTGTGATTAATCTGCTGTAAATCTTACGGGTACTTATCTACATGAAGTTTCCCTTTTCATCTTGCTGCCTTTGGTATTCTATCCTTATCTTTAATATTCATCATTGTGACTATGACGTGCCTGTGGATGCTTTTATTTGGATCTTTGATATTCTTCAGGCATTCAGGATGTGGTTGCATGCATTCTTTAGATCTGGGAACTACTCTGCAATGATGTCCTTGACTTGATTTTTCATGGGGATTTTCTTCCTGGGCTTCTTGAACTCCAATGACTTTTATGTTGTTTCTGTTGAATTTATTCTAGACTTGTGTTTTCATCTGTTCATATTTGAGAAATTTTCCATCACCTAGTCAATTATTTGAAGGCTCTTTCCTAACCTCTTCTGTTGTATAGAGTTCTTATGTAGCTCATCTTTCAGCTCACTAATTCTGTCCTCACAAACTGTTTACTCTGCTAGTGAGGTCTTCCAGTGAGTTTTTCATTTATCCTACCAAATTTTTCAACCCTGTTATTTCAGTTTGAATTTTCCTTGTTTCTGCTTTCATATCTTCTTGGGTCTTGTTTGTAGTTTGTTCAGTTCATTTATGCCTTCTTTGAGTTTTTTGAACATCTTCCATATTTCTTCTCCAAGGTCCTATATCAGTTGTTGGTACTTGTCGGGTCTTCAAATTTACCATATTCATTCTCTAAGCATGGTGGAGGTCTGCATTGTTTCCCCCATTGTCACGCTTGCAGTGTGCTGTTTTCTGTATGCCTTGCTGGAATTTATTGATAGGATAAGTGTGTGGCTACATTACTCTGACTTTGTCCCTCTGGGCCGAGTCAGCTCACCTGACAGCAGGGTCCTGAGTACTGGCAAAAAGTTGAGGCTTTTCTTCAGTTCTCTCTCAGTGGTCCTCAAACTATGGCCGGTGGGCCACATACTGTATTTGTTACCAATTTGTTTCTTCACTTCAAAATAAGATATATGCAGTGTGCATAGGAATTTGTTCGTAGTTTTTGTTTTTACTATAGTCCGGTCTCCAATGATCTGAGGGACAGTGAACTGGCCCCTGTTTAAAAAGTTTGAGGACCCCTGTCAGAGGTCTTCCCCTTCTGACAGAGCCAAAAGAGAGTCATTTCTTAGCCCTATCAGAAAGTGGATGTGCCAGGTTCCTGTCTTCCCTCTCTTTTGCTCCTTCTCTGGCAGCCTGAATCCTTATTGCTATGGCTGTGGTCAGATACACAGAGAGGTCAGGGCTTTCTAAGGTTTTGAGGATATGTGGCCAAGAGTAAGACAAGAGACATTTTCTGGGAAAGGTCAGAGGTAAAACTGCAAATATCTTGAGAAGCAG
>PVKC010041710.1:0-12041 GCA_004027635.1 Crocidura indochinensis
AGGAAGGAAGGAAGGAAGGAAGGAAGGAAGGAAGGAAGGAAGGAAGGAAGAAAAGAAAGAGGGCTGGAATGATAGCACAGCAAGAAAGGTGTTTTACTTGAAAGTGACTGACTTGAGTTCGATCCCCAGCAATTCATATTATCCTCTGAGCACCACCAAGAGTAATTAATGAGCACAAAGCCAGGAGTAACCTCTGAGTGCCTCCAGGTGTGACCCAAAAATCAAAAGAGGGAGGGAGGGAGGGAGAAAGGGAAGGAGGGAGGGAAGGAGGGAGGGAAGGAAGGAGGGAAGGAGGGAGGGAAGGAAGGAGGGAAGGAGGGAGGGAAGGAAGGAAGGAAGGATTGTTTAAGAAAACCTTTTTTTCCAAAGATAATTAGGTGACATTTGTTCCAGAACTTTAAAATATTTTAAATATACTGACATCTCTTTGGAATTATGTTGACTAAAACTCAAAGCAGGGAACAGAGGCATAATTGAATGAATTGAGTATACCCCCCCCCAAAGAATAGCCATACACAAACCCAAAAAAACAAACCAGAAATTCACCCCATAAGAAATGTAACTAAATCATGGAAATCCTAGGTATTAGAAGCAATAAGTTCCTAAACTAGCCCACAAGTTGATTTAGCCCGTATTAAAGCTGTTCCATTGGACTGTCCTGAATAGTGGAATCTGGGACCAGGCTTCCCTGAATCAGGGATGCTAACTTGGATCCATCCCCTAAAAGTACTCCCTGGCTTCCCTTTAGTCCTACTAAATCCTTCATTTATCAGATAACCTTCATTCTATGTTGGAAGAAAATGGGTCCAAAGTTGATCATCTTAAATATTTAATAGGCATAATCATTATAAATTAAATAACCATTGTCACCCATATTAAAGGTGACAATGTTAACAATAGGTACAATATTAACAAGGCAGAGTTTAGACTTGTAATCCAAATTCAAGTGCCAGATACCTAGCCTTTAATTAAGAGTTTATTTTTTGTCATTGATGAATTACCAGGTCAATCAGAAGACAAGATGGAAATCTTAAAATCTTGAAACTAACATTCAGACTTAGGAATTCCATGCATGTTCTTTTGTACAAAAGGCTTAATACATACAAAGTGCTGGAAAGATAGCACAGATGGTAGGGCATTTACTTTCTACATGGTTGATCAGAGTTTGATTCCTGGTAACCTAGAAAGTGTCCCAAACCTTCAGCACAGAGCCAGGAGTAAGCCCTTAATACTTCCACATGTTGTCCCAAAACAAACACCAAAAGGAATACATGCATGCTTTGTTCTCTCAACTTTTCAAGCAGTCAACTGTGAATTAAATGAGAGACTGGCTGGGGATGTGGTTCGAAAGCAGAACGCATGTCTCATAAGTGTGAGGACCTGGGTTTAATCATCAACCCTGAAAAAAGAAAAACAAAGAAAAAGACTTCCTTGGGTTGGAGAGTGTTTTATGGCCTAAGCTAAGCACAGGCTGTACATGCAAAAGGATCAGGTTTGAACCCTTACACACCATCTCTGAGCACTGCTGGGAGCAAGCCCAAACACAGAAACAAGAATTGGCATCCCTATAGAACCACTGAATGTGGCGGCAAGACAACAACAAAAAGCTATGCCTTCCATACAGATACAGTATTTCCTAATTCCTTCCATTTCCTTTCGTATCATTAAAGTATATCTATAAATAATATGTGCCTTTTGAATTTCAATATGAGTTTGAACATTAGACTATTCAATTTGTTTTAAGGACACAGAAAGTCTAGTGGGTAAAGTTAGTAATATATTTAATTTCCAAATCTTGGTTGACTTGGTACTGGGGTCAATCCCTGTTGTGTTCAGTGACCACATAGTGTCAGGGATCATTGGTATGCAAAGCATGTGCTCAGCTCACTGCGCTATCTCTCTGGCACCAAGTCATATTTTTTGCTTGTTTTTAAATTTTCTATAACACCATAATTTACCAAGTTGTTCATAACACAATTGTTTCAGGCATTAAATGTTCCAACACCAATCTCACTACCAGTGTAACATTCCTCTATTATGTCCCTAGTTTTCTACTCACTAGCCCAATCTGCTACCTTAGAAGACACACAATAATTTATTTCATATTGTTTGTTACAAAGGCAAATGGGATGATCAAAACTTAGATCAATAAACCAATTTATATTTAACTGTTATATCTCACAGTGGTGTTACTGAATTTATTGTCAGGATTTACTGGGCTGGTTGGTGCTAGCTAAATCCCCGACATTTTTTTCTTCTAAGCCACTGATTTTATTTTTTAGTTTTGTTTTATTTTATTTTATTTTATTTATTTATTTTCAACATTTTAATGTGTTTTCTAATAAGTCATTTCAACATTTTTATCTGAACCATTCTTTTAGGATGGTGCAGAGTAGAAAATAGAATAATAAAAATAAAAGTTTTAGCCAAGAATAGGGTCCAGCAAATGTTCTTTAGTAGAATAAGGGGTATTTTTCTCTTTTGTAAAAATAATATTCTTCTTTTCCTAATTAAGGCCAGCCAAAAAATATATAAATTATTAATCATAGAATGCATGCTATTGTTCCTTTATCCACATGGTGGCGCTAAGACAGCATTACTAGAAGATATATACACAAACCGTTGGAGGAAAAAAATCCTATACTGTTAATCTTGAAATCAATGGCAATGTAAAACAGTACATCAATGACAGTGTGTTTAAATTTTTCATTTAACTTTTAAAATTAAAGTGAACAAAATAATAAACTGCTTCAAATCAATGATAGGGCATTATCGTTTACAGTTTTTCACCAAGATTTCCTATTTTAAAATCCACATCCAGCTGGTTTCTTTTTTATTTCAATCAAGCTAGAAGATTGCAGATACTAGTTTGAGGTTGATAGGAATGGAGACAAGTATATCTGATAGTTGTGTCAAACAATCCTATTTGACTCACAGACTGAGACCTTATCTCATCTAGTTCACAGTAGACAAGAGACCCAGTAGAGCCAAATGACAGAATACTAGACTTGATCTTGATTAATATTTGTTATAGTATACATAATTTTATAGCACCATGATTTGGAATACTATAGATTTGAAAAATTATATGAAAACTCAAAAATTAAAATTTGATCATCCATATGATATAGAAATACCACTTCTCAGCATCTACACAAAGGGCCCCAAAACACTATTCTGAAAGATATTTGTGTTCCTATGATCATTTTAGCACGATTCACAATAACCAAGTATCCAAGCATACATGATAAACTAAGTTACATATACACAATGGAATATTACTTGGTTCTAAGAATAGATGAAATTACTCAATGTGCCGTTATATGAATGGAAGTAGAGGGTTACCATGCCGAGTGCAATCTATCAGAAAGAGATGGACAGGTACAGAATAAATGTTTTGAACTCTACCTTCATTCCAGACACTCTTGGTCACTTTGCTCATCAATAGTCAATCGCCTTTTGTGGGAAGAAAAGTTATCTAACATTGTCATTTTTTTTTGTCAGTATATAAAATATATCAAACTTTCCTCAAATTCACCATTTTTTCAATTTCCTTCAACACTGAATCAAAACCAAAAGACTTGTAATGACCCCATGTTCTTCCTCATGCACAAATCAGAGTGTGGTAGGGTATCTGGGCCCACCACTTAGTCATAGCATAGTCCTCAGCTCTCCACTTGTATATGGTATTCCTTAAATATCCATCCCAAGTACCTGTCCACTCTCTGTCAGAGTATGTAAGAAGTAGTCTTTCCGGGGACCGGGAGATAGCATGGAGGTAAAGCGTTTGCCTTTCATGCAAAAAGGTCATCGGTTCGAATCCCGGTGCCCCATATGGTCCCCCGTGCCTGCCAGGAGCAATTTCTGAGCATGGAGCCAGGAGTAACCCCTGAGCACTGCCGGGTGTGACCCCCCCCAAAAAAAAAACAAAACAAAAAAAAAAGAAGTAGTCTTTCCATCGGACAGATTTTCCATTGATAGGTTCATTTCCCTTGTCTAAGCATGGCACAGTAGGACAACTGCTTCAAAATCTGTGCAGAAATGGTTTTGTCTGACTATGATGTCAAGGAAATTAGCTGATAGCATGCACACAGATGATAGTAACTGAACATATGCATAAGTAAGGCTTTTCTTTTTTTTTCTTTTTATTTTATTTATTTTATTTTTTTTATTTTTGGGTCACACCCGACAGTGCTCAGGGGTTACTCCTGGCTCCATGCTCAGAAATTGCTCCTGACAGGCACAGGGGACCATATGGGGCAACGGGATTCGAACCGATGACCTTTTTGCATGAAAGGCAAACGCCTTACCTCCATGCTATCTCCCGGGCCCCATAAGTAAGGCTTTTTAAAGGTTGTGTTCAACCTACAGAAGTCTGAGAACCAGAATTATACATTTGGGGCTCCATTCCTAACCTACTGGATGAGAAAACTGAGGTCTCATCACTTAATTGATTCATATGAACACTTAAACTTGGCCCAAGTTTTATCATCTATTCTAAGAGATATGCTGCAACTGTTGCATTCTGCTTGCTCTTTCATATACTTGTCACAAACTTTAGTTTTTAAAATTGAGGGGGGGATAGTTTGGGGGCCACACCCAATAATACTCATGGACTATTCCTAGCTCTATGCTCAAGAGTGGCCCCTGTCAGTTCACAGAACCACAATTGTGAGGCAAGTACATTATTTCCGGCACTATCTCATTGCCCACTGTTTCCACAACAATGAACTGTCAGACTTTTGACTTGTCATACTTTTGACAAGTGTAAATATACCTCTGCTTCACTCTCTTCCCTGATTTCATTGATTCAACTATCTAATATGACATTCTGGAATTTACTGTTTTTTGTATTTGCTTATAAAACTTTGCTTACCAGCTTAGAAAGTAGAAGACCCCGCCCACACACACACACACACAAATGGGACCAGAGAGATAGCACAGTGGTAAGGCGTTTGCCTTGCATGTAGCTGATCCAGGACAGACATTGGTTCGATTCCCAGCATCCCATATGGTCTCCCAGCCTGCCAGGAATGATTTCTGAACACAGGGCCAGGAACTGTACCGGTGTGACCCCACACCCCCCTCCAAAAAAAAAAAAAAAAGGCAAAAAAAGAAAGTAGGAGACCTAGGCTGTGGGAACTAGGAAAGACGTAAAGTACAAAAGTTTCAGTTTCTTGACATAGTCCCAAGGGAATGAGATAGACAGACTAGCATCGGGGATCTCTTTATGACTCAGAAGAGGCATTTTCACACCCAGGTCAGTGTGCTGGAGAAGAGCATGGCCACTCCACTTGACTCTGCTACTGTGCATTTCTTTCAGTCAATGAGTCGAACTCAACACACACAAAAAAAAAAACACCATACTGCAACAGTAACAATGGAAAGTGATGCAAAACCCCACCATGCTTACTGCATCAAGATGATAGTTTTCAAGATCCAGCTACTATCAGTCATCTATATGTCGATTCTCTGATAAGGACTTTAGAGAGGAAATGTTAAGGATGTTCAAAAATTTTAAAAAAATGGAACAGACAGGGGCCCGGGAGATAGCATGGAGGTAAGGCGTCTGCCTTTCATGCAAAAGGTCATCAGTTCGAATCCCGGTGCCCCATATAGTCCCCCGTGCCTGCCAGGAGCAATTTCTGAACATGGAGCCAGGAGTAACCCCTGAGCACTGCCGGGTGTGACCCAAAAACCACAAAAAAAAAAAAAATGGAACAGACAGCCAAAAGACTCAAGAGGATATGAAAGTTAAAGAAGATTTCAAGCAGAAATGACAGACCTGAAAAACTTGGTAGGTAATATGAAAAACTCACTGGAATGCCACACCACAGAGTTACAGCTGTTGACAGAAGAATCAGTGAAGTTGAAAATGAGCTGTGATAACTTCCAGAAAACAGCAGATGATGGATAAGAGTCTTAAAATAAATGGGGCCCGGAGAGATAGCACAGGGGTGTCTGCCTTGCAAGCAGCCGATCCAGGACCTAAGGTGGTTGGTTCGAATGCGGTGTCCCACATGGTCCCCCGTGCCTGCCAGGAGCTATTTCTGAGCAGACAGCCAGGAGTAACCCCTGAGCACTGCCGGGTGTGGCCCAAAAACCAAAATAAATAAATAAATAAACAGAAGGTGGAAAAAACTCAAAATAAATTAACAGATAACAATAGACCGTTGGAATAAATTCAACAGGAACAACATAATAATTATTGGGGTCCCAGAGACACAGGAAGAAAACCCCCATGAAAGTAACAAAGATATCATTGTTGAGACATTCTCCCAGAGCAGAAGAGTGCATACACGTACATCCTGGATATCTAAAGAGTACTACCTAAAAAAAGTCTCAAAAACACCCCAAGGCACTCCTAATCACAATGATGAAAACCAAAAATAGAGATGAAATATTGAAAGCAGCTAGATCAAAAGTGGAAATTACATAGCAAGAAGCATCAAGACAGTGCTGGGATACAATGAAAAAGCTCAACTAAATGAATGCCTTATCAAGAATACTTCACCTTCACCTAGCCAGACTGTCATTTAGGTTTGAAGGAAGGAAACACAGCTTCAGAGATAAACAACAGCTCGGGAACTTTACAGACAAAAAAAAGAAATTTTTAAAAACAGCTGAAGAGGGTACGTTTAAGCTAATACAAATTCCACAAACATACCATACTTCTACAAACAGATGACAAAATTCCATGACAATAATCTCTCCCAATGTCAATGGATTAAATGCATAATTAAGAGTCACAGAATGGCAAAATGAATCAAAAAGTGGAATCTCGGATTTTGCTGCAGAATACCAGATTTTTGTTGCCTGCAAGAAATACATTTGAATACTTAGAGCAAAACATACCGAAAGTCAAAGGCTGGAAGAAAATCCTTCAAGCAAACAACTCTCTTAAAAAGACTGAGGTGGCCATACTAACTTTAATATGCATATATAGGGCTTTTCATTCTCAAAAAGTTGAATACACATTTTTCTCCAATGCACATGGGACATTCATTCTCCAAGATACACCACAGCTGGACCACAAAACATAGCTCCATAAAATCAATACAATTAATGAGATAGAAATTGTATCGACTATCTTCTCAGACCATGTTGTATTAAAAATAGAAGTGAATTACAAACAGAGAAATAACTTTAACATCTGGCAATTAAACAGCTCACTACTAAACAATCAGTGAGTCAGAGAAGTAAAAAGGTTCCTGGAAACAAATGACAAAGGGGACACAAATTATAGAATTGATGGGACACAGAGAAAGTGGTATTAAGAGGAAAATTTATAGCTTTGTAAGCATTCATCAGGAAGGAAGAAAGATCCTTCATAAATAACTTAACCACACAGCTTAAGAAATTGGAAAAGGGCCAACAAAATAAGCCAAAAACATACAGGATAAAGGGAAAAACACAGTAAAAATTAGTGAACTGGAAACCCTCCCCCCAAATATAAAAGATCAAAAAAGCAACAATTGATTCTTTGAAAAAATAAACAAGATCAATAAACCATTAACTAGACATTCAAAGAGAGAAAACCCTGATAAGATGAATTCAAAATGAAAGGGGATGTTGGGACTGGCGAGGTGGCGCTAGAAGTAAGGTGTCTGCCTTGCAAGTGCTAGCCAAGGAAGGATCACAGTTCGATCCCTTGGCATCCCATATGGTCCCCCCAAGCCAGGGGCAATTTCTGAGCGATTAGCCAGGAGTAACCCCTGAGCATCAAGTGGGTGTGGCCCCCAAAAACAACAACAACAAAAAGAAATAAATAAAAAGAAAGGGGATGTCACAACAGACACTACAGAACTTTAAAAAATAATCAGAGATTAGTTTGAGAATCTTTATGCCACAAAACAAGAGAATTTGGAAGAAATAAATACATTCTTGGACTCATACCTCCTAAGGTTGAAACAAGATGAGTTGGAATACCTGAACAGATCTATCAATATTAAGGAAATTGAAATGGTTATCAAAAGTCTTCCCAAAAACAAAAGTCCAGGTCTAGATGGATTCACTAGTGAATTTCTTTTAAACCCTGACAGAGGACCTACTGCCAATCCTTTCCAGGCTCTTTCAGGAAATTGAAGTAACAGAAATACTTCCAAGCAATTTCTATGAAGCTAACACTATGTTGATACTAAAAGCAGACAGAGACACCATAAAAAAAGAGAATTACAAACCGATATCTTTGATGAACAGAGATGCAAAGATTCTCAGCAAAATAATAGCTAAGAGAATACAACAGCTCATCAAAAGGTCACATACCATCGCCAAGTATGATTCACCCCAGAGATGCAAAATGGTTAAACCTATACATAATACACATAATCAACATAAATACACCATATCAATAAAATAAAATGTCACAGGATTGTATCTATAGATGAGGATAAAGCTTTTTACAAGATCCAAGTATTGAATTCATACTTGGTATAAATACTTGGCATCAATACTTGAATCTTGTTAAATGCTTCCCATCTTCCCATTCCAACAAGATAGGAATTGAAGGAATTTTCTGAATATAGTCAAAGCATTTTACCATAACCCCATGGCAAACATTATACTCAATGAGGAAAGGCTAAAGTCTTTCTTCTAAGATATGGCACAAGATTAGGTTGCCTACTCTCAACACTTCTATTCAATATAGATCTGGAAGTGCTTGCCATATCAATTAGGCAAGAAAACTATATCAAGGGCAACCACATATGAAAGAAAGAAGTCAAACTATCACTGCTTGTAGATTCAAAAAAGATTCTAGAGAAAATAGACTTATATAGTAAAGTGGCACACTATAAGATGAACGTGCAACAAGTTATGACTTTTCTGTAAACAAATAAAGAGAAGAAAGAGATATTTAAAAAAAAAGTAATTCCATTCATTCTGAATTGTGCCTCAGAAAATCAAGTACTTTGGAGTCATCTTAACTAAAAAGGTGAAAGATCAATATAAAGAAAATTGCAAAACACTGTACCAAGAAATAAAACACACACACACACACACACACACACACACACACACACACACACAAGAAAATGAAAACACACATCTCCTGCTCATAGTTTGGGAGGATTAACATCATTAAAATGGCAGTACTTCCCAAAATACTAACTTTTTGTTTTTTGGTTTTTGTTTGTTTTTGTTTTGGGGTCATACCCAGAAGTGCTCTGGGGTTATAGTATTCTCTGTAGCATTTGATCCCTCCTTCTCTATCCTCATTAATTTACAGAGAGCCTCTTGGGGCAGGAACAGACACACCAGAATCTTAGCCTTTGGGCTTTGTCTGCCTCCACCTCAGAAGTACCTTAGGCAACACTCAAAACCACAGCATAGTGTTTTTATGATACCAATGCCCACCCCACCACCCAGCTTTCTAACACCCACGCCATTCAGCTTGACCAAGCATACTTTCCAGATTTCCCTTTCCAGTTAGGGGGGAACTGGAAAGGGGTTTGGGGTGAGTTGGAGGCAGGAAGTGGTCACTAACATGCTGCAGTTCTCACACCTGGTGTCAACTGCTGGCTTTGTTTTTGCCAGAAAATAGCAACCAGACCCACACCTGCTCCCCCTTTCCCCATCCTCCTCCAACTCTTCTAGCTCCTTAGCCAGTTGTGGGGGTATTGCTCTGTGACAAAGAGCCCTGACCTCCATCTGTCACATAGATCATCATGGTGTGACATAAGGACTGAGTCTGTCATTGTGTACCACAGCTGGTTCCTGACCTCTCCCACTCTACATCCATCTTCCTTTCACTTTCCACTCCTGTCCTACAGATATCACCTTCAGCATCAATGCAAATGATTCAGCATCAATGCAAATAAGATTTTTAACCAGCTCCACCATTGCATAGGACATAAACCTGTAACAAATATATTTACCTATCAGTGGGTTTCTTCAGTTGAACCCTAAATCATAACAACTCCAGACCTATTATGTCAGACACTCCAAAGTGAGACCCAGATACATATTTGAGCCTCAATCAGCGATTGATCATTACACCTGCATATGTACTCACGGTGAAGTGATTCAGTAGTGTATACAGTAAGAGATGTAACTGGGGCTTCCCACATGTAAATCATGTGCTCAGTCCAAATGCATTTGTATAGTTCATCAGATATTTCTTTTCTTTTCTTTTTTTTTTTTTTTGTTTTTGGTTTTTGGGTCACACCCAGCTGTGCTCAGGGGTCACCCCTGGCTCTACGCTCAGAAATCGCTCCTGGCAGGCTCAGGGGACCATATAGGATGCCGGAATTCGAACCACTGTCCTTCTGCATGCAAGGCAAATGCCCTACCTCCATGTATCTCACCAGCCCTCATCAGGTACTTCTTTTTTGTTTGTTTGTTTTTTGTTTTGGGGTCACACTCGGCTGTGCTCAGGGGTTACTCCTGGCTGTCTGCTCAGAAATCACTCCTGGCAGGCACGGTGGACCATATGGGACACCGGGATTCGAACCAACCACCTTTGGTCCTGGATCAGCTGCTTGCAAGGCAAACACCGCTGTGCTATCTCTCCGGGCCCTCATCAGGTACTTCTAACATGATTCAACAACCTCACTAGATTAAAAACCTCCATAACCCACTCTAATTCTTGCCAGAGTAATCCAGAAGAGTTGATGGAAAGCATCTACCCTAACCCAATCCTCCAACACCCCATGATTTAGAAGTAAAGATTTCAAATCCCGTTCTGCTGTATTGATTGTATTGCCTCTATTTTACTCCTCTTTTATTTAAAAAAAATATCTAAAACCTCTTCATCTCAAAAACCATGTCTCTAGCTTTTTCTCTGATAAACGTAATTCTCATCTCTTTTTTATTTTGTTTTTTTGGGGGGTTCTTTTGTTTGTTTGTTTGTTTTTTGGGCCACTCCCGGCGGTGCTCAGGGGTTACTCCCTCCTGGCTATCTGCTCAGAAATCGCTCCTGGCAGGCATGGGGGACCATATGGGGATACCGGGATTCGAACCAATCACTTTAGGTTCTGGATCGGCTGCTTGCAAGGCAAACACCGCTGTGCTATCTCTCCAGGCCCGTAATTCTCATCTCACACATAATATCCTTCCATCTTTCAGTTTTCCAGGAACTCCCTGTCTCCTGACTCGAAGTGGAACTCCAAGAGCTTCACACTTTGGCTTCTTCCTCCATGATTAAGCTTTCTCTCTTCCCTTTTTCTAATGTGAGTCATATCCTTCAATGCTTTCTAAGCAAACTCCTCATTGGACCAGTAAAACAAAACAAAACAAAGCATTGGTCACACAAAGAACATTGATGGACTCCCACTGACCTCATTTTGCCTATCTACCAAGGCTGCCAAGTTGACAATATCCCTTACATCCTACTCCCTCCACAACACACCATCTCTCCTACCAACATCCTTCTCAGTTCCACTAACTACACGCAGAAAGTACAAGTCATACATACAAGTTATACAACTGTATTGATTATTTGAACAACACCTAAGAGAATAGAACTTAAAAGTTATCACAAAAAAATTTAATTATGTATAGAGATGGGGAGAGACTGTGTACAGTGTTGGGATCAAACCAGGGTAGATATTATGCAAGGCAATTACCTAAATCTCTATCCTATATCTCCTGCTCTGGTGATAAATGATAAATAGACTGACTTAATGTGGTATCTATTTACAACATAAGTAGTCAATCATTATTTCATAAACCTAAAAAGAATATGTCAATTATATTTCAGCTACTTTTAAAAAGAAAAGAGCTGCTGTTGAACCTTTGGTAAGCAGTGGCTTTCTCCCTTCTTTCATGTCCAACAAAAACTGAAATATTATAATACTATTCTAAGAATTTAAGGATGAACACAAAACTCAGCTTATTCACTGACACAAAACAACTTAAATTGGGGCCGGGCGGTGGCGCTGGAGGTAAAGGTGCCTGCCTTACCACGCTAGCCTTGGACAGACCGCGGTTCGATCCCCCGTGCCCCATATGGTCCCCCAAGCCAGGAGCAACTTCTGAGTGCATCGCCAGGAGTAACCCCTGAGCGTCACTGGGTGTGGCCCAAAAACCAAAAAAAAAAAAAA
>PVKC010041711.1:0-12098 GCA_004027635.1 Crocidura indochinensis
TTTTAATTTTACCCTGTTTTATTTTTCAACCTTTGAATTTAGAGGAATAATGCCAGAGAATTTCTATCACTTATAGTTAGAAGTAGATAAAATATTTGGATGAGATAAAATAGGTCTTTGAACATTACACTTTCCTTTTAAAACCAATGACCATTGTCTATGTCTCAGTTCTATAAATAATAGCCAGAGAGAACAGACAGAGCACTTGGTAAGCAGACTTCCCTGTCAGTGTGTCCATAACTTCCATTAACACTAATGGAAGTCATCCATATACTTCAAACAAAGAATGACTACAGATTTTTTTTAGATTTCTGTGGGAGTTTGACTCTTAGAATATTTAATGTTTTCCTCGCTCTTAAGGAAAACAATTTTCCCTGACATTTCAGTGATCACAAAGCAGCTGGCCTCATTTAAAAATAATAACAACCAGATTCCTGATATATATTTCAGTGGTAGAGTGCTTGCTTCCAGTCATGGGGCCAGGTGTTCTGTCTTTAGCACTCTCACTGCCCACCTGCCAAGCAAGGAACTCGTGGCAAAGCCAACTGTCATCCCTTTGCCACGAGAGAGTAATCTCCAATGTAAAACTTGAGCACTGCAAATAGAGAGTATGACCCCTCTCTCCCCCCCAGTAATACTGTAACCAAACTTGGGAGCTTTACAATTTAATGACAGCAACAAAAGAAGGAGTAATGAACACAAAATAATTTTACAAATACTGTAAGGGAGAAGGTCACAGAAAATATTGCTTGCATTTGTAAGAGCTGTATATTGTTATTTTTTTTTTTTTTTTGAGGAGAGGATTTGGGGCATATTTCTGATTGGGAGCTCAAGGATCACTCAGAGTTGCCTGAGTTTGAACTCAGATCAGACCCTATCCGCTGTCCTATTACTAAGATCCCTGTCATTACATTCAAAATTCTAGCACAAACTAAAGTGATCGATGCCATAAAGTATATTCCTCCCTAATTACTATCAAAAGATAGTTTGGTCCTTATTTTAATCTGACTGCTCCAAAAATAAAATGATTGCTTTCAAAATGATACATTTTGACATTATTTAATTGGATTTAAAATATGTATGTGATCTTCTTGTTATAATAAAACCATCATTAAATTATATATTAAATATATTCGTATATTTACATATGTGTTATATACTAAATAAAACCATTTTTGAACCCCCAAATTAAGACCAAACAAACAGAACTAGGAAATGGTATGAACTAATGCAAAGTTACAAGAAAGAAATCATATTGATAAAGTGGGAAAATATGAATAAAACAAGACAAGAATGACTTTGGAATAAATAAATCTGTAATCCTTGTACACAATAGATAGCATGAAGTTCATATTTTATTTAAAGGGCCTTAAACAAACTTTAAATTTTTAGACAGAAGGTCCAGCGTGGTGCAAGTGGGTAGGGCATTTGATTTGCATTATGAGGTTGCAGGACCTCATAATGACTACTAACAATGCTTAGGTGAAATTTCTTTCTAGAAAATATGTTTCTTTCTAGAAGAAACATATTTAATAATGCGATATTTATAGCTAAATGTGCCACACAATTACTCTCTCCATGACGGTAATTTTGCACACATTATTATGAATTCTTATTTTACAAGGCACACATCAGTAGCTACAATAAAGGTGTCTGTGTGAGAGGTCACACATTTATGCATCCATATATACAATAGAAATCAAATTTGTCAAAGACCAATTGATCTTTATTGTCTTTGTAGAAAATGTTATAATAGCTTTGTTTTATGAAGAGGCCTACAAATATTGTGCAACCAGAAAAGTTAAGTAGGAGTTGAAGAGATAATAGAGCACAAGCTATGTATTCACTCCACAACTGTTTGATTCCAAGCATTGCATGATTACCCCCTCAAGCCCCCTCCCCATCATCCTTGCATGAGACCCTGGAGGTCTACAATACCACTAAGATAACTGAATAATTCCTGGTACTGCAGGTTCAAGTAGCTTGCAACCTTGGACTCTACCACTGAATTATCAACCTGTTTGGTTGAATATCATTAGAATGGCTCTCAGATCCCTTGGGCATTACTTAGGTGATCCCTCCCCCACAAAAGAAAAGATAATGTCGGTAAAACTGTCATTGTTATGATTTTCTTCTTAAGTTCTAAATATTTATTCTTAAACTCAATTTTATTATAGCTACTTGATGTTTTTAAATGGACTTTTCAAATTATTAATTTTAACTTCTAAAATACCATGACACACCTATACCTATGTTTGAAGATAGAGATAATATTGATGAACTATATTTTTCAGAAAGTGATGTATATTTTTATTTATTTAGTAAATACCTGCCTGATACCATCAAAAATAGCAAGTTGTCAGATAAACCAAGAAAATCCTCTCATTTCTATTTTCTTGTGATTTTTTTGGAACACTATTTTAAGTACTATGGTACTTAGACAGTTTTTGGAATGCTATCGAAATTAGTTCTTGCATCAAATTCCCATAACAAAAATTTCGATGAGAATGTCTACTTCTCCCCACCATTGTCCCAGTGTTGCCCAAAACCAAAATCTCTGTGGTAAGCTTCTACTAAAAGAAAGTTTTTAGGTTTCTATAGTTTTTGGGCATATGTTATTTCCCTGCTATGTTTCTTTATATCCCACATATGAAAGATCTGTCCTCTCTTTCCAACTAACTATACTCTGAATGACATTCTCCTGATCCATCCACAGAGCAACAAATTGCATGATTTCAATTTTTTATATATCCAACATAGGCCACATGAGATCACACTTTTAGCTAAAGCACACAAATTATGTTGTTTAGCTTGCTAAATTGCTAATACAAGATTATCAGGTACTGTATTTTAGTTGAAGTAATTCGGGGGGGGTCACATATTTTTATGCTGCTTATACATACCTTGTTCTGGTTTGTGTTGAACTTGTTTGTGGCACTGAAGATCACATACAAAACTATGATCATGTTCAGCACATGTAGAATACCAAGGATTTCAAGTTATGAACTTCTGTCAACAAAGTAGACATAGACTGAGCCACTGTGCTATATTGTACTGGGTCTCTCCAAAGGTTTTAGAGTCAATGCTAAACTGATAAATAACACTAACCAAAATGAAAGTAAACTGACCAATTCTGATGGTCACATTGTCATTGTTCAAAGTATTAAGGAGAATCGTATAATTTATACATCTGTATGCAGTTCAAGAAGTAACTATATTTTTCTTATATACCATAAATGAGTGTAATTATTCTATGTCTATCCCTTTCTCTCTGCTTCATTTCACTGAGCATAATTGTATTCAAGAATATAAAAGATAGTTTGGGTAATTATATCTAGAGACAATAGAGAGAAGGGCCAGAAGGAACAGTCCATAGTAGGAATCTTGCCACAAAGAGTGGAGCAGTGCATTTAGGGCAGAGAAGACAATGATAGTTGGAACTGATCACTCTGGGTAATAAGTGGGTGCTGGATTGAGATAATGTGATATAATTGATTCCCTTTCATTAATAATAGTTTAAAGCACAATGTCTAAAAAGGAAAGAAAGGAAGAGAGAAAAGATACAGGGAGCAGTTATATACCTGCCCCAAAGGAAGGTGGAGAAGGTGGGTGGGAGGGAAACCAGGGTTATTGTTGGTAGAAATATTCATGGGTGAAGAATGGTATACATTGTAAGACTGAAATTTAATCTTGAACAACTTTGTAGTCATGGTGATTAAAAAAGTAAAAATAGGGGCCTGCGAGGTAGCGCTAGAGGTAAGGTGTCTGCCTTGCAAGCGCTAGCCAAGGAAGGACCACGGTTCAATCCCCCGGCATATCATATGGTCCCCCAAGCCAGGGGCAATTTCTGAGCTTTTAACCAGGAGTAACCCCTGAGCAACAAACAGGTGCAGCCCGAAAAACAAAAAAAAACTAAAACGAAAAATAATCAAAAAAAAAAAGAAAAAGGAAAAATAAGAAGTATGGGACCTATGAAAGTTTAATATTTATTTAAGCTCACAACATATTAACATTAAAATATTTGTGTATTTGTTTGTCATACAAGTGATACTGAACTGCAAGAGAAAACAGGGTCTTAGTTAAAATTGCTTCTGTATTTAAAAATATTCAAACGAATAAGAATTTAGGGGGGCGTTTTGGGCCAAACCCAGTGACTCTCAGTGGTTTCTCCTGGTTATGTGTTCAGAAATCACTCCTGCCTTGGGGGACCATATGGGAAGCTGGGGGTTCAAACCGCAGTCAGTCCCTAGGTGATTGCATGCAAGGCAAATGCCCTACCACTGCACCACTGCTCTGGCCTCTAATCAATAAGAATTATGATAAGAATTATATAATATTGCCGGGCACATTGCACACTTAAGTAGTGAAGAGATTTTTATCAATATCTAAGACTGAAGAAACAAAATTCACAAAAAAATGCACTTGTTTTTCTAATGAAATAAATATGGTGACATAATGAGAAAAATAATACCTGAAATGTAATATCAAGATTAAATGAATTGGGCAAGAAATATAACACATTGCAGAGGCTTCTCGTCATCTATGGCACTCTATATTGTCTCCAAGACCCACTAGGAGTGATGCATGAGCACAGATAAAGGAGTAAGCCAAGAACACTTCGGGGTATACTTCCTTAACCCAAAATTAAATGAATTAATTAATATAAATTTAATTTTTTTAATTATTCAATTTATTATTTATTATTTCATATGGAAAGGAAATTAAAACAGATATACAGGGATATGTTACATAATAAATAATTTAAAAGTCCTCAGACTTGACCCAGTTATGTCTTCACTGTAGTTATCTGGTAAATACTTAAAATAGAGAATAGGAAGTTATCAAACAATTAAAAAGCAATAAAATTTTACATTTTTATACTATTTGTTCAATTATGGGGCTATATGGCTTTGTTTTTGTAGTGAATGTGATTAGTAATCAACTCCAAAGAAATTAGCAATTTATTTTTGTAAGCCTATATACCATTCACTTATTACTTCCTCACTTTAGGCAGCAAAGTATTCCTAAGTATAGTGTGGAAAGCAATTAGGAGGTTTTAAGAAAGGGAAAGCGCATATTAGATTTTCATTTTTTAAAGTTCATTTGTGCTGGTGTGTGGAGAATGAATTGGAAGGAGAATAGAGAAGAAATAGAGTCAGTTAAAAGATTATGGGTGTCTGCTCTCCAGAGGCTCTCTGATCTAATGTAATGCCAGCATCACAGGATATAAAGCTATTTTCTTTCATGAATGCTCATTGAAACATTTTACAAGAAAATCCTAAGACAAATACAAAACAAAAAGGAAATGCAAAGGAAATAAAAGCATGGAACTTTCCAGAGCATTAATTCCCTCACCTGTTTCAGAACTAATACTAAGATTTTATTTGTCTTGGTAGAATTCCAGGAAACAGTCATAATCCTTTAAAAATCTTTTTATTCTTCTTATATTAATTTTCCAAATTCACAATTAGTTCTTGCCTTAGTGTGTACTTTTCTGATGTAATTTACTTGAACCCTTTAGCTGCTAAATGGCTCCTGATTCCTCAGGGTCTTCTGACATTATCATCATTCTTCTCTTTAACAAGACCACTTTGAACATGGAAGAAGATTTTTATGGTGCTTTACAATCAATACAACACTTCCAACTACTTTATCTCATTTAATCTCAGACTAACATTATGGCAGGGTAAGGGGACTTCATTTTTTTTAAATATGCTTCAAAAGATTTGGGGAGATTTCAAAGTAAAAGAACCTCATATAGGGTTCATGGAGATAACTTAAAAGGTTGGAGGTCATGTCTTAGATGAGCATGGTCTGACTTTAATTTTTGCCATCAAAAGTTTCCTGAAGGGGCAGAATGATAGTGTTAGGGAATGTCAAAGAATTGAAATTACAGTCAAAGAGAGTGGAAGAAAAAGGCATTTATTCTTACAGATCAGGTAGTACTGGCAACTATTTGTCTTGAGCAAAGAATCCACACAGTTTTTAATCCATTCTAATAATCAAGCAAGCAAGTATTCTTACATAAACTAAGTTGCAGTTGAAGTTGCTGTGGCTGGCCTTAAGAAACAAAAACTTCTGTACATCAATTATACAGTAGATAGGCTCTTGCCTTGCATGTAGCTGACCAGAGTTTGATCCCTGGTTTCCCATATGATCCTCTGACATCACCTGGAGTGATTTTTTGAGTGTAGAACCAGGAGTAATCTTTGAACACTGCTAAGTGTGACCAAAAAAATTTAAACATATAAGCAAACAAAAATGTTCTGTACTAATCTATTTAGATCGACCTGATCTGACCAAGTGACTTGGGCTCCTCCATGCTCATAAATCATTGTCAGCTCATTTTCATAATACAATTTTTCCTCAGTTTTATTCAAACTAGGTTTGGCTGCTTGTTTTACATTTATCTTACCTGGATTCTATTATCATAACCAACTATGATTCCCAGAACTGCCAGAAGTGATTCCTAAGCACAAAGCCTGGAATAAACCAGTAGCATCTCTGGCTGTGGCCCTAAACTAAAACAAACAAACAAAACAGTTCCTGAGCTTAGAGGAATTTATCAAGCAACTTAAGTCAAACAACATACTTCAGATCTATACCAAATGGTTGAATATCACCAGAAGTGGTCAAAGCCTTGAGCACTGATGGATGAAGTACTAGGAGGAAAAACATCAAATGTCATATAGATTTAAGAGATAATATAAGAGTTAAGGCACATGCCTGGGCTATGTTTTGATTTCCTGCACCACCTAGTCCCCCAGATACTCCCCAGACATGAACATGAACAATCCTAGATGCTCGCAGCACTACAAATTTAACAAGTAATGCCCAGCACTACCAGGATAATTAGTAATCCTTGCCATTACAGACTCAGAGCAGTATTACATTCTTGGTCCATCACATTGAACTAGCAGCCTATTGGCCAAATAACTACTCATTGGAGGGTCCTTGACTAATTGATACAATTCAGTGGGGGGACTACTTCCTAAAGTTAGCATATAACACCATCTTTGCTATAAATATAAATAATTATGAAAAATTAAAATTCTTCTGCAAGAATAGTATGAGTATGACACCTAAACTCATTAAAGGGTCATGTTTAAAAGAAAAAATAGAAAAAAATAGTCGATTACTAATATTTAGTTTATGCTAGATGTCTTCTAACTGGAATGTGGATCTTTTCCAAGAAGTAATTAGTAGTTTTGTGAATTGTGCTATGAAAAGAATTATCCAATTATAAGTTTCCATATGTTATTAACTAAAATTAATTTATCTGATAATTTACATTTAAAGTCTTTTTACTTCTTTTATAATTAAACTTCATCCTTTTAATAAAAGAGATGCATGTTAAATTGATAAGAATAAATACTACACTAGATCTTAGTCAAAAGGATAAGAAGTGACCATAAAGTTTATTGAGAAAAAAAATAACTCTGACACTCCAAGACTTAGACTGCAAAGAAAACTTTGATAAGAGGATGCCAATGGCAAGGAGTATAGAATCAAATTTAAAATAATGAGACTATATCAAATGAAAACATTCTTGTATGGCTAAAGAAACACTGACTTAAACCAGAAGACCTAGTGAGAGAAAAAATTTGCACTGAACACATCAAACAGAGATTTGATATCTAAAATATATGAAATACTCACAAAGATTAACTCCACAAAACCTAAAACCCCATCAAAAAATGGAGAGAGGAAATGAACAGACATTTCTCTGAGGAAGATCAAAGAGTAAGACTAACAGGCCCATGAAAAAATGCTCATCATCATTTATCATTAGGGAAATCCAAATCAAGACAATAATGAGATATCATCTCACACTAGAGAGGATGGCACATATCAAAAATATTGGGAACAAGCTGTATTGGCAGGGAGAAAGGAACTCTCATCCACTACTGGTGAGAATATTGCTTGCTCCAACCCTTATGGAAAACTGTATGGAGGGACTCAGTAAACTCAAAATTGAGCTGCCATATGACCCAGCAGTCCTACTTTTGGGTATCTATTTCATGAACAGAAAGCATTCATCTGAAAATACGTATGCACATCACTATTTATTGAAGCACTCAGTACTCAGGCTTAAAATTAATTTAGATGTTCAATAGCAGAGTTGATCATGAAGATGTGGTATATATATATAATATATATATAATTATATATATATAATGGAACACTATGTAGCTGTAAAGAAATCATGTCATGCAAACATGCAATTTTCTGCAAGATGTATATATTTGGAGGATATTTTTTTGTTTGTTTTTTTTGGGTCACACCCGGCAGCACTCAGGGGTTACTCCTGGCTCCATGCTCAGAAATTGCTCCTGGCAGGCACGGGGGACCATATGGGGCACCGGAATTTGAACCGATGACCTTTTGCATGAAAGGCAAACGCCTTACCTCCATGCTATCTCCCGGGCCCTGGAGGATATTAAATTAAGTGAAGTCAATCAGAAAAAAATGGATAAGTACAGAATATATCACTTATATGTGGCATTTAGAATAACTATAAATAAATGCAATGGTTTAAATGGGAGTTGTCTTGAACACCCTTGCCCCAGAGTAGAGCAAGGAGAAGGATAGAAACTGAGTGGAGAAGAAACACAAATATGAAAAAATTGGGCCCTGAGACCAAGTGGTTTCAAGTGTACTGGTGGTATTAAAAAAAAGGACATAACTAAATATCCAATCCAAAGTCAACAACAATGGAATCATGAGACCCAAACTTTAGTTATCTTAACTTAAAATCTGCCCGCCATACTGACAGACTTGGGAGCAGCAGGCATGGTATAGAATGCACTTGGGTAACATTGGTGGAGAGAGGTAGACTATGGTGGTAGAAATGGCTCTGATGTCTGAAACCCAACCATGAAGAACTTTGTAAATCACAATGGGTTCAATAAAATGAAATAAATTAAATTTAATTAAAGCATATCTTTTACATATTGCTAGTCAAACAAGATACATTGAAATGTGATAGAAAAGTCTTTAATATAAGTACAATTTAAATTTGTTTAAATATTGAGAAAGTATATGATTTACATAAAAGTAAAAAATCTTTTACAAATCCTATAATTCCCAATTCTCTTTTTAACAGAATGAAGAAACTCCTTTTGGGGCTGTTGGCTCATTATCATAAAAATATTTTAATAATAAATCACTGAGGTACAATAACTTGGAAAGTGTTATATAATTTCGTGCCAGACAATTTAATAAAATTCCTTCCAATTCATGTTTATTTTTATGTGCATGATATTTTTTAGCACTTCCATCTGTAAAAATAAAAATAGAAATGGAATCAATACAGAATCCAGGCTGAGTCTAGAGACATTTATTTAAATATACATAAGTTGTATGAGCTATGTTTCTAATAATTAGTCTAAAATTATTTACATTTCAAATTGGGGTCAGAAAGATAGTACATATGGTAAGGTTTTTGTCTATCATGAAACCAAACAAGGCTCTATCTCTGGTATGGTAAATAGTTTTGGAGTATTTCCAGTAATTATCTCTGAGCACAGAGGTAAGAGTAAGTCTGGGAACTGTTGGATGTGGCTCAAAGAAAACAAACACATGAAAAATTAATAGAACACCCAAAATTAAATTAATGTACAATATATTTATGTAATCTCATAGATTGTAAATTTTAATGAATTTTATAATTATAATCCAGCGCAAAATATTGTTTAGACAGAATTTTCAAAAATAAACATATATGCTTTAGTTACAAAATATAGGCTTATAATATTTTTATGAAAATAAATTTCTAATAATTTGGCAGAATAATATGATTAAGTAGCATAATTTTCTCTTAAAATGATTTTGTTCATGTTTTATAATGAATAATGGTAGCTATCTAGTCATTAATTAAAGTGTTTTTGAAATTTAATAATATAATTAATAACCAAAATGTATTGCTTGCTAGGAAAAACGATCACTTGCAAATATTTACATTTATGACAAAATTTTAAATGTCACTTAAAATGTGTTAAGGGACACACATTTTTGAAATTCTCTTAGGGCATAAATGGAAAATATTAAAAGAAGGCTTGTGATATTCACTGTAAGACATTATTAGATTGAAAATCTTTAAGTATATCTTTTTTTCTATCTACCAGTGCATGGTAGAGTTTCTCTTCCCCCTCAGAGCCCACACACTTCCTTTTTAATTGCTTTAGGAGAATTAGTGTGTAGAAAGGGTCCAGCAGAAAACAATGAACTTTGTGGCTAGTTGCCTCGGAGCAATTAACAAGGCTCAGAGTCCCCTTGACCTCTTCAGCCCTACCTCTTCCTTACTAGCCGGTTAACTTGTTGTTTTTGCACAAGAGTCACTTGATACACAAGCATACATTTTCTGCTTCAGTAGAATTGCAAGTCACCATGTGTCATGGTTCAACATGGTCACTTGCACAGGGTTGACACCATGAACATTAAATTTGTGAATATATACTATGGGCCTATTGAAATTCCCCATTGACAGATGAAGTAACTGATATTGTGACAGACTAAATGAGCTGCTCAGATTTACACAGCTGGTGAAAGATAGAGCCAGGTCCCAAGTGAAGAACTGGAATTTATATTTAGTACACACACAGACACACATATGTGCCTATCTGTGTATGTATGAATATAGATATGCTTTTATAAGTCCAGGCTCATATTAGGCAAGTGGGAATATTATCTCCAAAATATAAATATATAAATATATAAATATAAAGTGGGAGACTTTACCTCCAAAACTATAGTCTAACAACAGAGCAGCAGCCTTTAAAATGAGTTTTCTTTTGCTCGTTTAGGTTGAGATATTAGAAAAAGTAAAATGTATCTATCATCTGTCATTCCCAAACTTTTATTAGTTTTTTTAAATTTGACTTTTAATGTATTTTGTGACCTTTTATAAAGCAATATTATAATGTATAATTTTATAAGTTTTGGGTTTGGAACATTATAAATGAACGTCTATATACTTAAGTGAAGTTCACTTTATTGAATTCACATAGATTGGAAAGAAATATACAAGTAAGGAACAAAAAGATGCTATTAAAGTGGAACTTTTTATGATGTGAATGCAAAACAAATTATAGGTCTCCAGAAAGTCAGCCTTTGTTGAGAAGAGTCATTTTCTTTATTCTTTCACAGAAAACAACCTGCTCTGACCTTCAGAGGAGGGCTGAATGCTCTAGAATATCAGAAGAGGTTACTCTAACCAGGAATATTGTCATTCTACGGTCTGAAAAGGCACTAGTATCTTACTTGGAAGAATAAATCAACAATGAGGTAAAAGAATAAATCAATAGCCTCCCCCAAAACCACAAACCACAAAAAAATTTTTTTGTATTAGTAGTCCTGTTGGGGTATCATTTTTATTCAAATATTTGCAGGTTCTGACATTTATCATATTATATGTATAAATAGATGTACTTGTAGACATTCTCAGAGATGCATACGTCTAATGCAAATTTATTCCATTAATCTGTATCCATTTAATTTTGTATATAAATACAATTAAACTGACAACACATCTAATATCATTGTCATTTTACTGTTATCTTCATCAGTAGATGACTTTCATTATAGTTATTTACTATGCAGTTAATGTATTAGGAACTAAATGAACCACAAGATGCAATGCCTTTAACAATACAATAAATAAATAATAAAGAAGTAAAAGAAGTATCAATGATTTTCTTAATTCTCTTAATTATCATTCATTAACTTTCAGCAACAAACCTTTACTATTTTTCCATATATTCAATGTTGCTATGACAGGCCTAGAAAGCCTGGACTATTCCATCATTATCCCAAGACCTATCTGCTTTAGCTTCAGGACCAAGCCAAAATCTAACGAGCAGTGAATGAGAAATCTGATTCTTGCCAGCATTTATATTTCTGGACTTTTGATAATACTGTTGACATGAGATGATACACGAGCATTATTTTAATATGTACTTCCCTGATAATCCATAGTGATAAATAACTTGCTCATCTGAGTGTTGACCATATCAAAATCACCTCTGAAGAACTCTTTGGTCATCTCTTCTCCCATTTTTTTCTGTTAAAGAATTTTAAGTGCCATATATATATATATA
>PVKC010041712.1:0-12095 GCA_004027635.1 Crocidura indochinensis
CTAAATCACAGAGTCATTAGTACTGAAATCATGAGACCCAAACTTGAACAGTCAAATTTTAAAAGGTGTCAACACTGGTGGAGGGAAGTTGACAGTGGTACTAGAACATTGTAAGTGTAAAATGTCACTTTGGAAATCAACATGCTTTAATTAAAAATAATTACAAAATCATTATGAGCCAGATATGTTCTTTCTTTTTTTATATACCAAATAATATAAGAACCAATATATTGAAAGTGCTAGGTAATTCATGCTTTCTTCACAATCAAATCACTGTTTAAAAATAGTGATTACAGGGCAGAAGAGATAGCATGAAGGTAGGACATTTGCCTTGCACGCAGCCGATTCAGAACTGATGGTGGTTCTAATTCCAGTATGTTCCCCCGTACCTGCCAGGAGCGATTTCTGAGCACAGAACCAGAAATAACCAGGTGTGACTCACTCCCCCCAAAACCAACCAACCAAAAGAAAAAAAAAATTAACCACCTCTTATCCAGTTTGTAGAAGTGAATATAAGTCAAATAAGAGGAACTCCTAAACAGTCACAAAAAAAGACTGTTGTGTGATGAGAAGGTGATGGGGGTTGACAGAAGGTGTACAGATGTCTGATTCAATTAAATCAAGTGTGGGGAAGTCAGGTAAGGCCTGCTTTCAGGAGTGCTGGCATAAAAGCAGAGCTTGAGAGATGAGTGGAAAAAGAGCACTACCAAGAGGGTCCATTTGTGTGTGTGCCTATGTGTATATATTCTATTGGGTAGGGACATGCAATGATAATAGAGAAAGATAAAGCCTAGGAATAACATTTTATACAAAGGAATGAGCCTCTGCAATATGCCTGGAATGGAAATGAAGAATGTTGGAAGAACTAAATTAGCTCTTCTTGGCTCTAGCACATGGAGTGTGAGGGACATATGTTGAAAACTGGCACAGAAAAGTCTGTAGGGGCCAGATAATTAAGGGTCCTGATGGTGATACTGAAGAATTTGGAATTATGCTCAAAAATATTCCCTCTGTATGCTTTAGTGACCAAAACACTGTTGTTAGTTATGCATCACTGAGGATTAAAAGTATTTTTGTATGGCAATACTCCCCAAAATATTTGTACAGATTCAATAGAGTCCTATTGGAATGATATGGGGGAAGTGCAGTTAGGACAAAGAAGGGATCACTATGACAGTGATGGTTCGAAATGATCACTCTGGACAAGAACTGGGTGCTGAGAGGTCGGAGCGATGGGACAGGGAATAAGGACAGGGAATAGGGCCTTGTGTGCGCTAGCCTAGGACAGACCACGGTTCTATACCCTGGTGACCCATGTGGTCCCACAAGCCAGGGGCGAGTTCTGAGCACATAGCCAGGAGTAATCCCTGAACATCACCGGGTATGGCCCCAAAACAAACAGAAACAAAACAACAAACAAAAAAATCTGGGTGCTGAAAGGAAGTCAAGTGGTATGCATAATAACTCTTCAGCAAAGTACTGCGGACTAGTTTCTTTTCTGTTTTTGTTTGTTTGTTTGTTTGTTTTTTTGGTTTTTGGGTCACACCCGGCAGTGCTCAGGGGTTACTCCTGGCTCCATGCTCAGAAATTGCTCCTGGCAGGCACGGGGGACCATATGGGGCACCGGGATTCGAACCGATGACCTTTTGCATGAAAGGCAAACACCTTACCTCCATGCTATCTCCCGGGCCCCCTTTTCTTTTCTTTTTTTGTTTTTGGGCCACACCCTGTGACGCTCAAGGACCACTCCTGTCTCTGCACGCAGAAATCACTCCTGACTTGGGGGACCATATGGGACACCTTGGGATCTAACCGAGGTCTGTCCTAGGTCTGCCACGTGCAAGGCAAATGCCCTACCGCTGTACCATCGCTCTGGCCCCGGTTTCTTGTTTTTTAATGTTATAATAATTTTATGTAAGCACCATGATTACAAATGTGTTTGTAGTTGGGTTTCAGTTATAAAAAGAACACCCCCCTTCATCCGTGCAACATTTCTACCACCAATACCTCCCACCTCACTCCCCCTACCGACTGCCTGTATTTGAGAAAGGCATTCTATTTCTCTCACTCACTACCATTGCCTTGATAGTCGTCAGTGTAGTTATTTCCCTAACTGCACTCACTACTCTTTGTGGTAAGCTTCATATTGTGTTTTGGTCCTTCTAGCTTTCATCTCTATTGTCTCTGGGTATTACTACAATAATGTTTTTATTTATTTTTTAATCCCATAAATGAGTGAGACAGTTTTGTGTCTATCTCTCTCCTTCTGACTCATTTCACTCAATAGTTTCCATGTTCATACATGTATAGGGAATTTTGATGACTTTATTTTTTTTTTCTGATGGTTGCATAGTATTCCATTGTGTAGACAGTTTCTTTAGTCACTCATCTGTTGTCAGTCATCTGGAGTTTTTCCAGATTTTGGCTATTATAAACAGCGCTGCAATGAATATAGGTGTGAGGAAGGGATTTTTGAATTGTATTTTTGTGTTCCTAGGATATATCCCTAGGTGTGGTATAGCTGGACCATTTGGAGGCTCAATTTCCAGTTTTTGGAGGAATTTCCATTTTGCTTTCCATAAAGATTGGACTAGACAGCATTGCTTCTAAATGATAAAAACAAGGGTAGGGAGAGAGTGTGTATGTTTAAATGTGTCTGCCATAGAGATAGGCTGTGGTAGTAGGGGGTTGAGAGAGGGATGGAGTGGAGGGAAACTGAAAAATTGGTGGCATAAAATGAACACAGGTGAAGGGAGGGGTGTTGGAACATCATATGACTGAAGCCCATCAACAACTTTTTTATTCTATATCTCTTGGTGGTTTAAAAAATTAAAGATATTTTTGTGAAGAGTCAAAGCAGGAGTCCTCAAACTTTTTAAACAGGGCCCAGTTCACTGTCCCTCAGACCACTGGAGGGCCAGACTATAGTAAAAACAAAAATTATGAACAAATTTCTATGCACACTGCATACATCTTATTTTGATGTGAAGAAACAAAACCGGAACAAATACAATATGTGGCCCGTGGGCCATAGTTTGAGGACCACTGAGTCAAAGAAAGCCAAATAAGAATATCTAATATAGCACTAATGATAAAGATAACCAGAGTTGTAGAACAAAAATTGAAACCTATGAATTGACAAAATAATAGAATGATAGAAATCATGATTGTCATGGGAAATTCAGAGCATGTGGCTGATCTGTGGGTTGCTTCTACTGTATACTATACATAGGGAAGGTTTATCTGCTAAATAGTCATCCCTAGTATTATTAAGAATGATAATTTCTGGGGCCCGGGAGATAGCATGGAGGTAAGGCGTTTGCCTTTCATGCAAAAGGTCATCGGTTCGAATCCCGGTGCCCTATATGGTCCCCCGTGCCTGCCAGGAGCAATTTCTGAGCATGGAGCCAGGAGTAACTCCTGGGCACTGCCGGGTGTGACCCAAAAACCAAAAAAAAAAAAGAATGATAATTTCTATCTACTAACATTTCTACTAACCTTAGACAAATGGGATTATGCTCACCTACATGTCCACTGTGTGTTATATACAGCATCACACCTCATATAGTTAGATTAGGAGAAAACCAGTAAGCAAAATGAGACTAATAATCTAATTCCTTCAGATTTGAGGTAAAATCGTTCCCAGTGAGTGATTCTGAATCTAATTAGTGTATATTATTATCATAGAATAAAAAGGGAGTGTCAGGGAGATTATATTGGATGTGAAGTGATTGCCTTACACATAGCTGACTCTGCTTTGATTCCTGGCATTGTCTATGGTTCCCCAAGTGATGCCAGAGTGATCCTTGAGCATAGAACCAGGAGTAAACCCTGAGCACTGCCACCATGTGTGGCCCAAGCCCCTCCCAATAAGATAAAAGTAATAAGTAACTCAGAAGTAGGGGTTGAAGCAATAATTCAGCAGGTAAAGAACTTGCCTGGCAAAAGGACTAACATGGATTCAATCACCGACACCTTTTATGGTCCTGGAGCCCACCAGGAGTGATCCCTGAGCACAGCTCCAGGAGTATGCCCTGAACACTGTTGGGAGTGTCTCACAAAATAGGGGGAAATAATGTAAAACATCAAGAAAAACAGTGTAGATATTCTACAAAAATTTAATGAATAATAAAATATTATTACAAATAAATGGTTTCATTGATACACATGATGGCTATATTGATCGAATAAAATTGCAAAGCACCAGAATTCAATTGGAAAATGTCTTTCAGGTTTTTAATCATGTTATCATTGCCACCATTCTATGGGGTAAGTGCTATTATAAGTTTTTTTGCATTTCAGAAATGCGAAGAGTTCTGCTCAAAAAATGAAGTCATTTACCCTAGGTGACATAGCTAATAAGAGAGAGGTAAGGCCAGGATTATGAACCCAGGGAACGTGACATTTACAGTTGTTCCAGAAAAGATTCTTCATTAGGTATGAAGGTTTATAGGAAATGTAACAGAGGGTGATAAGTAATAAAGTGGAAGTATGGAAAAGCTCTCATTAGAACATTAGGGCAATGCTATGCTCACAAAACTCAGAAACTCTTGAGATGAGATCTCATCTTGATTCCTCATTTCCTGTGTGACCTTAAGCATGTCACTGCCTTCTCTGGGCTTCCAAGTGAACCTGCAATATGAGTGTAAGGGCTCATATTGGGCGAGGATGTGGCTCAAGGATAAAGCACAAGCCCTGCATGTATGTGTCCTGAGTTTTAATCCCCAACACTGGAGACAAATGATTAAATAAGTAAATATAAAGGAGGGACTATTGAAGAAAGGAAGTGAAAATGCAATATGGGTTTGACAGATGGTCTTGTATCTGGAAAAGTCTTCTCCAGCTCTCACATAATATTAAAATCATTTTTGCTGCTCTAGATTCTTATTCTCCCCCAAATGTGGAGATCACATATTGTTGGTTCAACTTAGAGAAGTATGGTGGGTAGAGAGATTGTATTCAGAGTGATCATCTCATATAAGAAATAGAACATTTGAAATATGGAGGGTTCTAGCCACCAAAATAATTTTATTGGACAATGTTTATTGAATTTTTATTGAAACAAATTCCTGAATGCTTCAGAAGTCAACCAGGAATTACTTTGTGGAAAACCAAACCTCGAATTTTCCAAGGTTCTCTGTTTCCATTCATGACACTCAGGAGAATATTAATAGACCTGGGAAGACTGAGTTCCAGAGTCAAGGAATCTCACATTGCCTCTCCAAGGACGAAAGGCCTCCTAAGCAATTATCTTCCCATTTGAAGTCAACTGAATATCACTGAATCCCAGGACAATTGCTGACAGGGGGAATCCACAGAATCCAGAAGGCAGACTGTTGGGATGTGAATATTTCTGATTGAACAGGAATTTCAGGGGTTATAAATAATTCCTTAGCTTGTCTCTATCAGTAACTCATGACCTCTTTTCTGTTCCCAATTGAAGTGCGGAAGGAAGCTTCTGTTATGGAAGAAAACTCCTATTGGGGAGTTAGTTCTTTCATAAGAACAAAGAGAGGAGCCTGCTCATGATCCAAACCTCCCCGTTCCTAATTCTTTAGATTGTGATATGCTATTCGGACCCCCATTGGCTTCTCTATATAATGAATGGGACCTGAGAAGGGCAAACTATCTTTTTTTTTTTTAGAAAAACAAGATAAAGTTTCTTTGAGAATTAAGTTACATAGAAAAACATTTACAGATAATGTATGGAGATGAATTAAAACTATTAAATACTGGACCAGAGAGCTAGTATGAGATTAAGGCATTTTATTTGCACATAGATGACCACCTGCACTGCAGATCTTTGAGCATAGTGGGTGTGACTCAACACCCCCCCAAAAAAAACACATAACCCAGAAAAGTATTACTGATTGTAAGAAAAATAAATGAAAGTATAGATTAAGAAAGATTGGCCAAGAGTTGATGATAGCTGAAGCTGAGCAATAGGGAAATGAGGGCTCATTATGCTCTTCTCTCAATTTTTTTGCAGAGGTTTGAATCTTCCTATAATAAAGTGTTTTAAATAATGAATAAAGTGAAAATCATGAGCTCCGGAGTTCCAACTAAACTCGATTGGGTTCTTGCTTCTAATTCTGAAACATTGGGCAAGTTAATTAAGCTCTCTGGAGTCTTGCCTACTCCTCTGTAAAATGTGGGAAGTAATTATTCGTGTCTCATGAAGTGGTTGTAAAGATAAAATGAGGTTATGTATATGAAGGAATTAGTGCAATGTCTGAGATCTCATACAATTCCCCAAAAGTATTAGCAGCTGTTGTTGTCATTATGGCTATTATATTATTATTATTACTATCCTGTGAATTGTCAAGAGGAAGGCTTGGCGTGCAGTAGATAGGGAGTCAGTAGTATTGATCATCGTAATTATCACCAACATCTTCATGAGCTGGATTCATCACACATGGTCAGAATATATTGTCAACCTGGCCTCCCGATCGAGCAAAGTTACTTATTAGTCTCTGCAAGCAGGGATGTCTCCTGGTCGGATAAGATCTGTTTTTCTCCTAGTGGAATAGGAGGATGCTCTAACTAGCTCCAGCTGCTCCACTTCAGAAATTTCCAGCCCAGCTAGGACAAAATAAATAGTCTCAAGTTCAACTGTCAAAATGTTCCTCTATAGAGCTTCTGAGCAGGAGACAGTTGGAGATTAAAGAAGGCAGGCAGCTCTTCTAAATGAGTCTTAATTTATGGGGGTTTTTATTTATGAGAACTTAAAACAGGGCTCTTGGCCTTGGGAAAGGGATGCAGCTGGGAAATACTCTTTTTTCAAGTAGGGGCCACAGCCGGTGATTTCAGATCTCTGACCAGGCTTAGCCTAGTTCAGAGTTTCTAGAGTGTCTCCTAGGCAGTGAGAGGGGTATGGGTGGAATTATGCCATTCTGGGGGCCAAACTCAGGGCAAATGTTGCATATGAACCATAGCTCTAACCCCAGAAATCCTTTTTTTTTATAGAAATCATGTTCTGAACTGTCCTTGCAGTTTCTTTAGGCATTATTAAGCCTAACTCATAAGCAAGTGCTTGATACCTGTTTGTCAAATGAATGATCTGAAACTGAGAAATCAAATGACAGTAAGTTAAGTGGGAGAACAAGTCAGAGTTCATGCACAGGAATATTCTGGATGGTCTTGCTTTCTAAGACAAGAGTTGGCTTAATCACCTGAGATGGTGCAGCATTGTGACCAAAGAGCTGATAACCAATAAGGAGAGTAGAGTTTCCCAATGGCCCTCTGGAAGTCCCAGAGCATTCCTCTACTGAACTATGTATCTCTGGGATTGACTTCCTTCTGCTGCCAAAAGCCCCACTCAGGATCGGAAACACTCACCTGTTTGCTCTAATTGCTTGCTATTTGTTTTTGACCCAAGGCTTATTAGAGTTCATTAAAATTCTATTACAATGCTAGTCAAGCTATCTACGACTTAGATAGAGCCTGTTTGAATCAATCAAAACCTCCTAATCACATTCATTTTGGAAAGTCCTTATGCCTGGTACCAGTAGTAGAGAGTTGGGTTTGGTTTGGGTGGTCTTCAAGGCCAAGAAGGGGTAAGATTATCAAGAACACCGTGCCATTAGCTGTGGGTGTGGACTTCAATTTCTAGACAGTAGATAAATGGCAGCACTTCCTGAAGAGAGCAGTACAATGACCAAACCTATGAATCGTGGTCTCTCCATCTTATGTGACTATCATAGAAAAATCTTCGAAAAATCTCACCAAGAAGACAGATCCTCTCATTTTCACCTGGGATTTTGATTCAGATACTTGGCCAAGGGGTACAGGAAAGCTGCAAATTTTTGTTGCTCATTCAGGCCACACACCAAACAATGGCCAGCTCAGTGTTTAGAGGGTGCTTCCAGTGATTCTCAGGGAGCACCGTGACACGAGGGATAAAAATCTAGGCACTCTGGCTTACATGTAAAGTATATGTTCAATTTCTTGAACTATCTCTATCTGGCCTGAATTTATTCCTTCCTTGTTTCCTTTTATCCTTCCTTCCTTTTTTCCTTTTTTTGACCACACCCTGTGTTGCTTAGGGGTTACTCTTGGCTCTGTGATCAGGAATTACTTCTGGCGGTGCTCAGGGGACCATATGGAATGCTGGTCAGGCTGGTCAGCCATGTGCAAGGCAAGAGTGCTACCCACTGTACTATGGCTCTGGCCTTGGCCTGAATTTAGTTAAAAAATACACCAGAGGAGGACAGAGAGATAGAATAAGGACTAAGGTACCCTCATTCTCTCTCCAGTTTATTAAGTACAGTAGCTTATTTCCTTGCCTAATTGGGACCCAACTTTAGTGCACTTATACATGTATGAGTCACCTTCAACCACCTTCATTCTTCACCTACCTCTCTACAAAATACTGCCAGGTAGGGTAATGGGCCTATGTACAATGTCCCTTGTCCATCTAGTAATCCACCCATTCATCCATCTATCCATGCGTATCTATACATACATATATATGTTTACTTTTTCCTCCCATCTAGAGGAGGAGGAGAAAGAGCAGGAGAAGGAAGAAGAAGAATAAGAAGAATAAGAAGAATAAGAAGAAGAAGAAGAAGAAGAAGAAGAAGAAGAACAACAACAACAACAACAACAACAACAACAACAACAACAACATCTACAACAAGAAAGTCATGATTCATAGAGGCAGATGGGGGAAGACAGGAGGGCAATTGGAGGCTGGAAATGTGCACTGGTGAAGGGCATTGGATACTTCTCTATGATTGAAATTCAATCATGAACAACTTTTAATTGTGTAACTCATCTTAATTTAATTAAATAATGTATTTATTAAAGGTAAAATAAAGCTAACAAAAGTAAAGTTGGTTAGGACTGGCTGCAACTGACTGGTTCAGTCCTACCAACTTATGGAATAGTGTTGTCTTTTAAGACTTTACTATTTTTTCTTTCCAGGCCCTCAGTCACAGGAAATCCAGCAGGGCATTTTGAAGTTGCAAAAACTGTTAAAGTTTTCTTAGATCCAGTTAGGCATCATTAAATCTTAGTGAGATTAGTGAAGTCACAAGATTTAGCCAGGCATAATGAGAATAGAATTTACACAACTTAATGAGATTTGATGAGGATTATTGAACCTTATCCAGCCCTTAAGGCAACAAGACCAAAATTTTACAATTCAAATTAGGATGGAAGCAAACTATTCTTTCTCTCTTTGCTATTTTTTTACATTGAAGTAAGTAAGCTACTTGAATTTACAAGATCTGTGCTTTCCTTTCTCTGAGTACCCTTGTGACTGCTAACCTGATAAATTAGTATGTGCTTATTTTTAATGGTTTACCCCTTACCTCCTGGATGGCTTATATGTATTTCAATAAGATCTTCAGGACATGTTGCTTTCACCTAGAAGGTGGGAATGTGGGGATTCTAGGCATCAAAATAGGCCTATGAGCAATGATGCTCAATTTCCAGGGCTCTCAACTGAAAGGTTCTGTGGGTGAATGAATGGGTGAGTGGAGGAAAAGACAAACATATATATATATATATATATATGATTCATATATATATGTGTGTGTGTATGTATGTATGTATCAATGTATGCATGCATGGGTGGATGGATGGATAGATGGATGGATGGATGGATGGATGGATGGATGGATGAGTGGGTGCGTGACTGAATGGACGGAGGACATTGTGTATAGGCCCATTACCCTGCCTGTCAATATTGGGTACAGAGGTGGGTGGAGAATGAAGGAGGTTGAAGCTGACTCATACATGTATAATTGTCTAAAGTTGGGTCCCAATTAGGCAGAGAAATTAGCTACTGTACTTAAACTGTGGAGAGTATCAGTGACTCACTTGGCATTTAGTTCTTTCAGAGTATTTCTGTCACTGGCTACATTCAAAACTCTGAAGTTGGGAGCCGGGAGGTGGCGCAGGAGGTAAGGTGTCTGCTACCTTGCCTGCCTAGCCTAGGACGGACCACGGTTCGATCCCCCGGTTCCCATATGGTCCCCCGTGCCTGCCAGGAGCGACTTCTGAGCTCATAGCCAGGTGTAACCCCTGAGCGTCACTGGGTGTGACCCAAAAAAGCAAAAATAAAAAAACTCTGAAGTCAACCTTGGGCTATGTCTTTAAATATTTGATAATGTAATGTCCACAACATTTTATTTTTAGAAATAGAAATACTTGAAAAATTCAGTCACAAAAACAAAGAATGATCACACTCATCGGTGGTATATAGATGTGAATGAGGAAAATTGTAATGCAATATGTAATGTATTGTAATATGTAATGTATTGTAATATGTAATGTATTGTAATGTAATAAAAGGGGGCATCTAGGTCACCCTTTATCCCAGAGTATAGGAGGTAGAGAGAAAGAAAGAAATCAAGTAAGTGAAGGAAGATAAGAAAAGTATGCAACGAGGGAACAGGAGTCAGGGAGTTCTATTATATGAATATTGTGAGAGTATATAGTAGACTCAACAATACTGAAAACACGAGATCTAAACTACAACCACTCAATTTTGAAATGTGTCTGTCAAGGTTGAAGGTAGGGGTGTTGGGGCTGCAGGGAGCATGGTAACTCTGGTGAATGAAAGTTGACACTGGTGATGAGATTGGTTTTGGAACATCACATGCCCAAGATTCATTTAGCAATAACTTTGCATATCATGGCTCTTCAATCAAAATAAGTTAAAAAATTAATCATAATATGATGGCAATTATTTTTGCTTAGTTTTTGTCTGATTTTCAATTCTTGATTTCAGAGCCAGTTTTAAATGGATGATGTGGGCATTTACCACGATCTAGTTTTCATACTAGTAATAAATATATGGAGCTTATTTTGTGCAGAGCATTGGTATGTGTGCAATACCCAACAAATGCCTACTTGAATAATCAGAACTACCCTCTGATATTGGAGGTCATATATTCTCCATTTATAGATGAGAAGACTCAAAGTATGGAGAAATGAGTGACTTCCTCATGTTCCCAAACTCACTGAGCTAAGATTCAAATTCAGGTAGTATGGATTAGGAATAACCATTTGGAGGTTTATTTAGAGGCCATATCTGGTGGTGCTCAGAGCTTTCTCCTGCCTCTTTGGTCAGGGATCACTTCTGGCAGTGCTTAGGGTCCATATGGAATGCCAAGAATAGAACTTGAATTACTGGCATGCAAGTCAAGTGCCCTGACTACTGTATCATCTCTCCAGCCCCCAAAGTCACCAATTTTTTCTATACCATCAGCAATGATTTTTTTCTGGGGAGTTACTGTAAACTGTCCACTCTATGGCACAGTATTTGAATTTATTTTTTGAAAAAAGAAACTGAGTAATTATAACAATAATAGTTTTGTTTTTGTTATTGTGTCTTTGTGAAAGAGAGGTAATAAGAGAGAATGAATGCGGGAGCCGGGAGGTGGCGCAGGAGGTAAGGTGCCTGCTACCTTGCCTGCGCTAGCCTAGGACGGACCACGGTTCGATCCCCCGGTTCCCATATGATCCCCTGTGCCTGCCAGGAGCGACTTCTGAGCGCATAGCCAGGAGTAACCCCTGAGCGTCACTGGGTGTGGCCCAAAAACCAAAAAAAAAAAAAAAGAGAGAGAGAGAATGAATGCGAAACGAGAGGCAGAGATAAGGAGAGATCTCTGAAAGTGATTAAAACAGAAGGTAGAGATGAATTCACATAACCTTGGCAGTTATATGGGGAATAAAAACATTTTCAGGCTATTTTTATTCTTTTTTTTTTCTGGTTTTTGGGTCACACCTGGCAGCACTCAGGGGTTCCTCCTGGCTCTATGCTCAGAAATCGCTCCTGGCAGGCTTGGGGGAACCATATGGAACTCTAGGATTCAAACCGCCATCCTTCTGCATGCAAGGCAAATGCCCTACCTCCATGCTATCTCTCTGGCTACTATTTTATTCTTTTTTATATATAAGTGTGTGGTCACATCCTGCAGACTTCAGGGCCTACTCTTAGGTCTGTGCTCAGGGATCACTCCTAGTGGGACTTTAGGATCATTCCTAGATCTCTGTCAGGCTCACAGTCTGATCTTGGACTTTCAGCCCCCAGAATATTCAGAGTAAAATGTTTCTGTGGTTGATGTGCTACCTAAATTATGGAA
>PVKC010041713.1:0-12097 GCA_004027635.1 Crocidura indochinensis
AAGATCAAGAAACAGAGACTAGGGCCCGGGAGATAGCATGGAGGTAAGGCGTTTGCCTTTCATGCAAAAGGTCATCGGTTCGAATCCCGGTGCCCCATATGGTCCCCCGTGCCTGCCAGGAGCAATTTCTGAGCATGGAGCCAGGAGTAACCCCTGAGCACTGCTGGGTGTGACCCAAAAACCAAAAAAAAAAAAAAAAGAAAAAAGAAAAAGAAACAGAGACTACCCATGGAATGGGAAACATTATTTACCCAATACCCATATGATATGGGGTTAATGGTCAAGATATATAAGGTACTGGTAAAGTAAAAAAAATCCATCAAAAAATGGGGAGAAGAAATTAAGAGATTTTCTCCAAGGAATAGATAGCCAAAAGGCACATGAAAAAAATGGTCCGCATACCGTATTTGCCGGTGTATAAGACTACCTTTGAAACGTAAAAAAGTCAATCGAAAATTGGGAGTCGTCTTATACTTCGAGTATATCCCGAAAAACGTCTCAATATGCTGCTAAACAAAAATCATCTGAATATTGCCACGAAAACGAATTTTCAAACTTGATCCTACACCAATCACTGCAAGGCTGCTTGGACCCCTTCTCTAACTTGGCCAATCCAAGCAGGCTTTTGATGCATGCAAACTAGACAATGTTCTGGACCCAAATCTACACTGTCAAAAGCCTGCTCAAATGGGCCAGAGTCAGAGAGGAAGTCTATTACAGTATACCCTTTGAACCTTTGCTTGGTGTGATTGGCTCACTGTGGTACATACAGTTGCAGCACAGGAACGTTCTGATACAGCGAATATAGGCCTAAACCAGGGGGTCGTCTTATATACCGGTAAATAAGGTAGTTAATCATCAAGGAGATGCAAATCAAAACAATGAGATATCATCTCACATCTGAGACAAGAGCCAGTGCAGGTGCAGATGAAAAACAAAGGGACTCACATTCATTGATGGTGGAAATATATAATGGTACAGTCTTTTTGGAAAACAGTAAGAATCGCTTAAAAAAACTAGAAACTGAGCCCCCATAGAATCCAGAAATACGGCTCCTAGAAATAGGAGCTGAGGGACTCAAAAACACAATGCCAAAAAAGCATCTGCACTCCTATGTTCATTGTAGCATTATTCACAATAGTCACAATCTGAAAACAAAAACAAAAACAAAAAAAAAAACAAGTGCCCAAGAACAAACGAGTGGATAAGAAAAACTGGTACATCTATACAATGAAATTTCATGCTGCTGTTTGGAAAAATGAAGTTATGAACTTTGTTTATACATGGATAAACATGGACTACCAGGCTGAGCAAAATAAGTCAGACATAGGATGATTACTATTTGTGGGATATTTATAAAAATTACAACAAAAACTATAGTATGAGAATAATACCCAAATACAATAGAAAGTAGAGACAGGAGGACTGGTCCATGGTAGGAAGTTTGTAGTAAGGATAGAGAAGGGACCACCATGACAATGATGGTTGGAAATGATCATTATGGACAAGAATGGGGTGCTGAAGAGAAAAAATGATATGCTTGATATCCTTTCAGTAACAGTATTGTAAACTACAGTGTCTAAAAGGAAAAAGAGATAGAGAAGTCTGGAGGTAGGCTGACAGCAGGGGTAGGGGAATAGGAGGGAAACTGTTACACTGGTAACAGGAAATATACACTGGAGAATGGATGGGTGTTGGAACATTGTATGAGTGAAACTCAATCATCAATTTTTTTTTTATCTTTTTTTTTATATCTTTTTTTTGGTTTGTTTTGTTTTTGTTTTTTGGGCCACACCCAGTGATGCTCAGGGGTTACTCCTGGCTATGCGCTCAGAAGTCGCCCCTGGCCTGGGGGACCATATGGGGAACCGGGGGATCGAACCGCGGTCTGTCTAGGCTAGCGCGGTAAGGCAGGCACCTTAGCTACAGCGCCACCACCCGGCCCCCTAATTTTTTATACTGTACCTCATGGTGATTCAACAATACATTTTTAAAAGGTGCTACTGTGGGTTCTAGTCCCAAGAACCCACAGCAGCTGTATTAAGATGAAATTCTAAAGCAGGGGTCCTCAAACTTTTTAAACCAGGGGCCCAGTTCAATGTCCCTCAGACCATTGGAGGGCCAGACTAATTTTTGTAAAAACAAAAATTACGAACAAATTCCTATGCACACTGCATACATCTTATTTTGATGTGAAGAAACAAAACGGGAACAAATACAATATGGGTCGTAGTTTGAGGACCACTGTCTAAAGAAATAAATGGCTTGCAGAATTAGAACACTTAAGATTTTACTGTATTTTGCCATTAAAATTACTGTTTTTTTTTTGTTTTGTTTTTTTTTGGTTTTTGGGCCACACCTGGTGATGCTCAGGAGCTACTCCTGGCTATGCACTCAGAAGTCGCTCCTGGCTTGGGGGACCATATGGGAAACTGGGGGATCGAACCGCGGTCCTTCCTAGGCTAGCGCAGGCAAGGCAGGCACCTTACCTCCAGCGCCATTAAAATTACTTTTTAGGAGCCAGGGTTCAAATTAGTCCTGTAAACAACATGGTGAATGCTGTTCTATTATATTTTGTTTTGTTTTGGGTCACACCTGGTAGCGCTCAGGAGTCACCCCTGGCTCTATGCTCAGAAATCACTCCTGGGGCCTGGGAGATAGCATGGAGGTAAGGCGTTTGCCTTTCATGCAAAAGGTCATCGGTTCAAATCCCAGTGCCCCATATGGTCCCCCGTGCCTGCCAGGAGCAATTTCTGAGCATGGAGCCAGGAGTAACCCCTGAGCACTGCCGGGTGTGACCCAAAAACAAAACAAAACAAAACAAAAAAAAAAGAAATCACTCCTAGCAGGCTCAGGGGACCATATAGCATGCCGGGATTTGAAACACCAACCTTCTGCATGAAAGGCAAACGCTTTACCTCCACGCTATCACTCCGCCCCCTATGCTGTTCTATTATGATGAAGAAAGCCAACTTATAGAAATTAATTTTTTTCTACCGATACTGAAATTTGGAGGGTACATATATCTAGCGAATAAGCTTTTACTAGTCTGTTCCGAGAAATAGTATATAAAAGCAGGACAATTATTTTTCAGAGAAAAACAGAAACAACTTCAAGGTCACCAGCAGAAAGCAGATCAAATCTGTAGTACAGAATGCTATTTGCCAAGCATGAAGAGATGTTTCTGTGCTGACACAGAAAAGTATCTACATCAAAGTACATAAATTAAAGATAGATGGTTGGACATTTTTTAGACTTTCTGTGCTAGAAAAAGACCGCAGTTTGAGATCAGTTAACGAGCTGGTTTGGATCTGATGAGGCTGACTCATGTTATATTTAGTTGAGAGACTATTACATTCCAATTAATATCCTATACCCTTCATGGTGAACTTATGGTACGCGTGCCACCCGTGGCATGCGGGAAGGTCCGAAATTAAGATTTGTGGCACGGTGGAAGGCGAGTGTGCCGGTGTCTGCTTTGCAGCTCACCTGGCAACAGGGCCGGACTGGCCACTGGGAGAACCGGGCATTGTGCGGCAGTTTGGGCACTTGGGCTCAAAAAGGTTAGTCATCATTGTCCTATACTATAGTCTCCTGGCCAGATTCTTAACACTCTCGTAATATATTGACTTCCTCTCATCCACACCTAACTTTCTCTTAGGAACATTTTCTCCCAAATAAAGTTTAACCAACTCTACCAATCTACTTCAAGACAATTACTTCCAAGACATCAATCGCACTGCATACATGCTAATAAAATCATTTCTCACTTGTTATTACCTATTACCCATTAAGTTATATGGGCATTTTATGATCAATCAGTTTATATCTGGGCTATTCATAATGGGCTTTCTGTGCTTTTCACTTTTTAGATGATAGGCATATTGTGAATAGAAGCAAACTTTTTTGACTTGTCTTTGGTTCATATAATAGCCGTTATGTTAAAAATACTCATGTTTACAGCGTGGAAAACAAAAGTGTGTTGGCACTACAGACAATGACTTGGATTGGGCAATCTAGTTTTCCTGGAGCTGAGAGCTGGTCTTATGCCAGGAAACTTCAGGGATTTGGTCCCCTTGTATTTAGGCCAAGGATTTTCCTTTCCATGTCCCCCATATTTTGGTGGGCCGATGCAAACAATTATTGCCACTCTAATGCCATATTTACTGTGCTCCTTTGACTCTTATCCTGAAAAAGAAACACCTACTTTTGAGGCTAACTTAAACTAATATGCATATGCATGGAAATGTAAAAAAGTACTATGCCTTCAATATTTAATGAGTTACATAAGTTTTATGGCTTTAGAATGCTTGATGTGCTATTAAGAAATATGCATCACAATCTGGGGACTTGAGGGACAAAGTATACAAGGGTTCTGTTTTATTTTTCTTAATATTATTTGGCTAAAATTTCAATGTTAAGATATCAGCAAGGAGATTTATGTGAATTCTGTTTATGGGTGATTGTCCTTCCACTATAACTTTACCTTATCCTCTTTCTTTGCATCTTTGTTCTCATAATTAAAAATAATAAAAAAATACTCACGTTTAATAAGATAGCTGCTCAACTTATATTGTGAAATAGTTTATATTACAATTCAATACATATGTTAATAATATAGAGATACCAAATAATACATCACTTCATTTTCAAAATTTTATTCATAATAGAACTTTCAGAATAAGATCGCGTCTCATACCTTTTATCAGATCAAATCCCAAAGCATAAAATAAAGTGTTTTATAATGCGTTAATTATGTATGGAAGTTATTTTGAGAAAAAACTTTCATAACTGTACAAACATTAATATTTACAATATTTATAACATGTGACATAGTATCATATTTAAAAATACCAAATGGTATTTTATTACAGAACATTCCAAAATTCAAATAAAAGAAATTTATAAACACTGATGATATTTGGGAAAATGCACAGCATCGAATTTACAATCATATAGTAAAAGCTTAGAATATACAGAATTTACATGTCAATCCACATATGTAAAGATACATAATCATGCTAGAATCTAGGTACTATTTTACAATCCACAAGTTAAAACAAATGTGGTAACCTATAAAACAGAAATACAAACTATGAAATCATTTAACTGACTTCATAATTCCAAAGAGACTTCTAAGGAAAATGTAGCAAATCAGGCATAGTTCCCTGAAATCATAGTTCTTATGAATTTATTCATAAACACAAAAGGAGGAAAATAAAACATCCCAGATATTATGAGATAATTTTACCATTTCAAATTTAGCTCAGTATTGGGGACCTGGTAAAATCAAAGCTTCTCTGAGATTTTTTTTCTTTTTTTTTTGGGTTTTGGACCACACCTGGTAACGCACAGGGGTTACTCTTGGCTATATGCTCAGAAACCACTCCTGGTTTGGGAGACCATATGAGATGCTGGGGGATCGAATCGCAGTTCATCCTAGGTTAGTGCGTACAAGGCAAACGCCCTATCACTTGTGCTACCGCTAAGGTATATACAGAATGGAATATTGTGCAGCCATAAGGAAACATGAACTCTTTAAAGTTGGCTGCAACTTGAATGGATCTGGAGGGTATTATGTTAAAAAGCAAAGTAGATGTCAGAGGAAGGACAAATACCAGATGACCACACTCATCCATGCTGTACACAGAAACAAAACAAGGGGACAGAAGTTAGCAGATGATGGCTACCCCCTGGTTCTGGATTACAGAACTGAGTTTGTCAAGTAAGCGTTAGAGATGGTGGTATTGAGGGTAGAGGAGATAAAAAGGGGAATGAGACAGAATGGAAATAACGACACTGGTTGAGGGTCTTCAAAACTTTGGTAGTGGAGTGAAGGAATTGTGCACATCAAAGTCATGTCAACATGTAGTAAGCATGCTACCTAAAGTATAAAAATCACAAATTTTTTTAAATTGAATTTGTCAAGGGGCCAGGGGGAGGGGGCAGGGGAAGGCAGGGACTTTGAGTCATTGGTGGCTACAGAGTAGGTACTGTATACCTGAAACAATTAATAACAGCATTGTAAATCATGGTGCCAAAATAGAAATTGAAATTAAAAAAGGGTCAGAAAATAAAGTGCATTACATTATTTTCCACACCACAGTAATGTATCATAAAATATTTCCTAATTAAAACATGACAAGAAAACCATTAAACTGGTAAATTTAGATCCAATTTCTCTAATTCTTTTTTTTTTTTTTTGTCTCAGTCTGATGAAACAAATGGAGATAAAGCAGACACCTTTTCTTCTGTGCTAAAAAGTAAACTTTCCTAAATTGTATGAGTGGCTCGAGTTGGTCTTGAATCACTACAGGGGAGTATAGGTAAAATAGAAACTCAATCTCCTAATTTACTTTTTTCCCCAAGAATCCCAGTGGTTGATGATGGGCCTAGAATGGGGAGCTACAAGAGCCAGGCGTCACATGAGATCTCTAGCTCATCTCAACAGGAGCCAGCAAGGGAAAAAGGAAGATGATAGACTGAGGCCAAAAAGCTACAGAGCCTCTTGCCTTGTTCAGCGAGGAGGGAAAGTCAGGGAGAGATGGTTGGGATAGCACTCAACACTTTAGGGAAACAGGAATGGGTGAATTCTTTCTCCTCCAGGCCCAGCTCTCAACAAATAACAGAATGATCTTGCTAAGAAGTAAAAAATAAAGGGAATGGAGATTTTTAAAAAAGGGGGCAGAGTTCAGAGGAAGAGAGAAAAGAAAGGTGGCAGGATACATACATGGCATGAGTTTGAAGATTGCAAAAAAATCGAAAAAAACTATCCACCTGAAAATCAAAAGTTATCACCACCTCTCCTCTTGTCCCACATCCCTTTTCTGTTTCTGTACCACACTTGGTAGTGCTCAGAACTTACTCCTGGCTATACATGTATAGAGATCACTTTTGGTGGTAGTCAGGGATCAAACACATAGGTCGGCCATGTTCAAAACAAGCACCCTGTCTACTGTACTATCACCCTGGTACTGCCTTCCCTTTTAAAGATGAATGAACACAGCAAAATCCTGGGTTTTGCTAAAATCAACAAATGAAGTCTAAGTTGGTAACACTGATACATGCAAAGGGAACAGCACTGCTTAGCTGATTGAACACTACTACCCTAGGTGAGTGGCTCGTTTTACTGTTGATACCATCCAAGGTTTTGAGAGAGCCTGCTTTTATTTTAGAAATGGTCCCTCTGGCCCACAGAAATTTTACTTTCAGACTAATAGTACTTTTGGATCAAAGAAAAATAAGAGGCTTTAATAGAAATATAACTGTAATACATTCATTTTAAATTTTCTTATGGTAAAAGGGGTCCAGGACAATTTCTCAGGGCCATGACAACTTTCGGGCCCGTAACTACAGCACCCAGAATATGGGCAAAGAATGGACTGCTGCAGGCAAGTGCAGATAGAAGCCACACCCAAGGGTATGGCCTCCCAAGCAGGTCAAAGCTTACAAGGCTGCAAGATAATCTCTCATTCACATAAACTCTGAGACCTCCCTGGCAGAGGAGAACACATAGAAAGAAGCACCTGAGATTACAAAAGGAAAGTGGTAAAGCAGCACTTTCTTCAACTTCAAACTGTACTATAAAGTGATATTAATAAAAATAGCATGACACTGAAGTAAAGGCAGACAGATCTTAGGTCAAAGGAATAGACTAAGACAAATCCTCACATACAGTCAATTATCTTTGATAAAAGGAGCAAAAAATATTAAGTGAAGCAAGGAAAGCCTCTACAATAAGTAATGTTGAGATAACTAGCCGTCTACATATCAAAAGAACTTGGAACTTTTTGTTTTTTGGGTCACACCTGGTGGCACTCAGGGATTACTCCTGGCTCTGCACTCAGAAATCGCTCCTGGCAGGCATGGGGGACAATATGGGATGCCGGGGTTCGAGCCACCATACATTCTGGGTACAAGGCAAATGCCCTACTGCTGTGCTATCTCTGTGGCCCAAACTTGGAACTTTTTTTTAACATCATGCACAAATGTCAAATCAAATAGATGAAAAGATCTTGATATCATCCTAAATCCATAAGGTGCCTAGAGGAAAACATAGGCAGAAACCTCCAGACATTGAAGCTAAAGGAATCTTCAGGGATGAAACACCACTGGAAGGGGAAGCAAATATAAACAAATAGGACTACATTAAACTGAGAAGCTTTTGCACCTCAAAGGAAATGCTAACCAGGATACAAAGACTACCCATAGATTGGGACAAACCATTCACCCATCTGATAAGGAGTTAACTATCTAGGATATATAAAGTTCTGGTAGAACTTAATGAGAAAAAAATCTAAACCCATCAAATCATGGAAGAAGAACTGAAAAGAAACCTCCTCAAAGAAATAAATAGCCACAAGGCAAAATCAAAACGAGATACCATCTCACATCAGAGATTGGCACATATCACAAAGAATAAAAATGACCAGTGCTTGTGTGGTACAGAGAGAAAGGGACTCTCATTCACTATTAGTGGGAATGTAGACTGGCTTAGACTTTCTGTAAAACAATATGGACATTCCTCAGAAAACTAGAAATTGAGCACCTATCTGAGGGGCTCAAAAACATAAAGCAGATAAAGCATCTGCACTCTAAGTTTAATTGCAGCATTATTCACAATAGCTAAAATCTGGCTGGCATCAACCCGATAACAGATGAGTGCATAAAGAAAACCGTTACACAATACTATGAAGCTGTTAGGAAAAAAGTCGTGAAAGTTGCTTATACTTGGATATAGAGAATTATACTGAGTGAAATGAGTTAAGAAGGAAGAGGAGAGATCGCCTCTCAGTTCACCGCCATGAAGGTGCTGGATGACAACCGTGGTAGTGCTGGCCCTGCGATAGTTGGCCACATAGCCACAGACATCAAAAAGAGGTGTCCACTGGCGATGGGGCCACGTCTGCCTAGGATAAAGCCCAGAGCTTGTAGTCGAGGGTGCATAGGCCAAGAAAGCAGAGTCACCCAGGGCCCGCTTGGAAGCCCCCCGGTCATCAAGGTCAACGTGCCACAGGCACAGCAAGTCTCATCAGCTCAGGAGAGGCCCCACCCTTTCTTGGAGTTTAGTGAGCCTTCTGTTCTTACCCAACCTGGATTCTTGGCTGGCAAACCACTACTCAGGCTTGATCGCTCAGACCCACCATGATCCTGTGCACTTCGACTTTTCAAGAAAGCAGAAGTCACCCAGAGACAGCGTGGAAACCTCCCCATCATCGAGGTCAATATGCCACAGGCCCAGCAAGTCTCATCAGCTCAGGAGAGGCCGAGGGCACCATAGGCCAAGAAAGCAGAGGCACCCAGCGCCTGTGTGGAAGCCTCTCCATCATCAAGGTCAATGTGCCACAGGCACAGCAGGTCTTGTCAGATCAGGAGAGGACCCACCATTTCTTGGAAAAGCCTCAGAGCTCGAAGTGGCTGAGAGCATCATAGGTCAGAAGCAGAGTCACCCAGCGCCCGCGTGGAAGCCTCCCCGTCGAGGTCAACGTGCCACAGGCCCAGCAAGTCTCATTAGCTCAGGAGAGGCCAAGGGCACCATAGGCCAAGAAAGCAGAGTCACCCAGCACCCGTATGGAAGCATCCCTGTCATGGAGGTCAACGTGCCATAGGCACAGCAGGTCTCGTCAGATCAGAAGACCCACCATTTCTTGGAAAAGCCTCAGAGCTTGAAGTGGCTGAGGGCACCATAGGCCAGAAGCAGAGTCACCCAGCGCCCGCGTGGAAGCCTCCCCGTCATCGAGGTCAATGTGCCACAGGCCCCGCAGAACTTGTCAGCTCAGGAGAGGCACCACCATTTCTTGGAGTTTAGTGAGCCATCTGTTCTTGCCCTACTTAGACTCTTGGCTGGCAAAGCACTACTTGGAATTGATCACACAGACCCACCATGATCCTGTGCACTTGAACTTTTCAAGAAAGTAGAAGTCACCAGTGACAGCGTGGGAACCTCCCCTGTCATCGAGGTCAACATGCCACAGATCCAGCAAGTCTCATTAGCTCAGGAGAGGCCGACGGCACCATAGGCCAGAAGCAGAGTCACCCAGCGCCCGCGTGGAAGCCTCCCCGTCATCGAAGTCAATGTGCCACAGGCCCAGCAAGTCTTGTCAGATCAGGAAAGGTCCCACCATTTCTTGGGAAAGCCTCAGAGTTTGAAGTGGCCAAGGGCACCATAGGCCAAGAAAGCAGAGTCACCCAGCGGCCGCGTAGATGCCTCCCCACCATGATCCCGTGCACTTGGACTTTTCTATCTCCGGCAGTGACCTACTCATGTGAATGCACTGTATTGCTGCTAACTTCCTGCACATCTCCAACACCACACTAGTTTACCAGCTCATCCTAAGTGAAGTAAACTATGCAGCACTTAATACCTCCTGCCCATAGCATGGCATTGGAATAAAGAGAGACCTTCAGATCAGTGGAATAGGCTTGAATTATCAGACATTGTCCTTCAGACATACAAGTACCTAATTTTTTTCCTAAGTGGAACAGGGAAAATGTTTTCAATAAGTGGTGCTGGCAGAACTGGTTAGCCACTTGCAAAAAAGCAAACATAGACTCCCAGTTAACATCATGTACGAAGGTAAAATCCAAATGGATTAAAGACCTCAAAATCAGACCTGATACCATAAGGTATATAGAACAACACATCAGTAAAACACTCCATGACATTGAGACAAAAGAAGGCATCTTCAAGGAGGAAACTACACTTTCCAAATAAGTGGAAGCAGAGATCAACAGATGGGAATACATTAAACTGAGAAGCTTCTGCACCTCAAAAGAAATAGTGCCCAGGATACAAGAGTCACCCACCGAGTGGGAGAAACTATTCACCCAACACCCATCAGATAAGGGGCTAATATCCAAAATACACAGGACACTGACAGAACTTTACAAGAAAAAACATCTAATACCTCCTGCCCATGGCAGGCCCCCTTCGGGCAGTACCCTGCTCTTGCAAGTCTCTGCCTCCACCCTGGTCTACCAGCTGACCCTAGTGATGCAAACCATGCAGTACTTAATACCTCCTGCCCATACATGGCAGGTCCCCTGTGGGCATGCGGGCTTTAGCCACCTCTCCCCAGAATTACCTCTTATGGCCCTGAAGTCTCCTGGTAGGTTCAACTGTGCAGCCACTGATTCACTCTAACCCCATGTTTGATGTGGCCTTCAGTTTTGGAGACAAAATAAAGGCGAACTCATATTCAGAAAAAAAAAAAAAAAAGAGGAAGGAGAAGACATAGAATGGTCACAGTTATTTGGAGGATATGTATATAAAAAGAGACACAATAGAGATGAGGGCCAGGAGGAAGCTTGATGCAAAAGAGTAGGAAGTACAATGCCCACACTAGCCTAGGACGGACCACGGTTGGATACCCTGGTGTCTCATATGGTCCCCCAAGCCAGGAGAGATTTCTGAGCATATAGCCAGGAGTAACCCCCCTCCCCCCCGCATCACCAGACGTGATCCAAATCTGAGTTCCTACTAGTATACTTATGCTAGTAAAAATAGTTAACCACTAGAAAGCCAAAAACCTAGGTAGGAGAGCAGAACTTTAAATAATAATCCCTACTACTTTTTATTCCTGCAATTTGATATCACAGGAAAACGGTCAATCAAAAGAACAGACACACTACTTTCAAGTGGTACGATGAGGTAAATACATCAAAAGAGCATAAAGTAATGTCTTGTAGAGAATTACGAGTCTGCACATGAAAGGAAACATCGAGCTGTGAAATCCTGAGCCTTAAATGACAAGCTACAGGTGAAGAATCTGTGGTCAAAACAAGTTACATGACTTCATTACTGTCATGCAGCTAAAGAATTCAGGTGTCCTAATTTTTGGCCTCAGCTCTTACCAACCCTGCTCCACCTCCCACTCTCACCCCCAAAGTGCTTTATGAATGATGTTCCTTTATCTTAAATTCTCAAAGGGCCAAAGAAAAATCTTTCTTTTTTTTTTTTTTTGGGGTCACACCCGGCAGTGCTCAGGGGTTACTCCTGGCTCCATGCTCAGAAATTGCTCCTGGCAGGCACGGGGGACCATATGGGGCACCGGGATTCGAACCGATGACCTTTTGCATGAAAGGCAAACACCTTACC
>PVKC010041714.1:0-12095 GCA_004027635.1 Crocidura indochinensis
TTTGGTTTAATATTTAAAAGAAAAAATGGATCATTGAACACAAAGATAAGGCACAGCACATTATGAAAAGAATTGGAAGAAACATGCAATATCATATTCCAAGATTTATTATGTAGAAAAGATACTATTCTACCAATGTAAATATCTTGACTTCATTTATGAAGCTATGTAAGAGAATTTCTCATTAAAAAATGCAAACCAATATTTTTAGAGTGGAGGTTTATCAAGTCCGCAACTGAGTGATGGGGAGAAAAATAACAACAATACGGAAAGAGCCAAATAAGGACTTCCTGTGTCTCCTTATTTATCTCTCACTCACTTGGACATTAAGCAAAGGAGGAGTGGGTGTGAGTAGCTGCCCCCACACAGCTGTTCGGGGTTGTCTGGAAAAGAAGCCCACCCACATTGCTTTGGGACACTGGGTGTGACACTGGGAGGGTATCAGGTTTGTCTGTTAGGAACTCTGCCAATCTCCCTCCTCAATTGGCCACTGCTCTTCTTCGCAGGCCTTTCCTTGGAAGAGAACAGTGTTCCTTTTCCTACAAGCATCTTCTTTCTTAGTAGCCCCAGACTCATTAACTTAACAATGTCCTTTTATTTTCTTGTTCAATGACTTCTGGAGACTTGTAAGGAGGTAGAGGCCAATTCAAGAGAAGCCTGTGGTTAAGGTGATAATGCACTTGTTTTTCACTGAAAAAAGTCTTTTGACAACATTGAGACACCCTTTGAGTTGGAGATCCAACTTTCCTGCCTCTAGATGGCTGACTTCCCAAGCATTAAATGGGTGGACAGAGAATAAAATAGGAAGGGTTAGAACAGAACTTTCAGAACAAACTTGGTTTCCAATTGTAGGTTATAGGATTGAACTAAAGTTACAGAGAAAAAAATATATTTCAAAAAGTGATTTTTGGGGTTACTGTAAAAATAATCAAATTGCTTATGCTTGCAATGTTGGATGATACAGCCTTCATTTACACCACCTCTGCTAAAATGATTCTCTCCTGTTCCTTGTATTATGAAAGAGGTGTCAGATATGAAAGACCCGAGGGTGCAAACCAAAAACAGTAGAAACCAAAAAATTCAGCGTCTCTGCTCACACAGAGTCAACCAGTCAGAGCTCTAAAGAAAGTGGGAGGTCATTCATACTAAGTCATTCATGGTTTAACATCTGTTGTTTCAATTGCTCTATATAAATTGTCCTTTCCTTTCTAAGAGAACCTCTATTATTTTTATCCTAGTCTTTCTTGATGTGGCTATCAATCACGGCACAAGAATTCATGTTGGCTGGGCCAGATATCTTAAATCAGACAAGTAGGGTAGAATATAAATTAATTCATAATGAATTTGATTAATTTTTAGTAATTTATTTATTTGGTTTTTGGGTCAAATCTGATGGCACTCAGAGGTTACTCCTGGCTCTGTGCTAAGAAATTCGCCCCTGGCAAGCTTGGAGGACTATATGGGCTTCCGGGAATCAAACCATGTCTCCTGGGTTGGCAGTGTGCCAGGCAAAATCCCTCCTGCTATGCTATCTCTCAGGCCCCCTGATTAATTTTTAAATTTAAGTAATTTTTCTTCATTTTTATTGGCCACATGTGATGAATGACTAGCTATGTCAGTATATATTGCAGGTCTAGTATGTTCCCTTTATTGTATAAGTTTCTTTAAAATGCAGTTTCAGAAAAATATCTTGGGCCTGAGTGACAGATAGTCCAGTAGGTAAGATCCCTGCCTGCATGTAAACAATCAGAGTTTGGCCCCAAGAACTATCAGGTGTGCTTCTTGAGGATGGAGTCAGGAGTAAACCCTGAACATCATTGGTGTGTCCCCAAAACCAAACAAAAAGTAGCAAGACAAAATATTAAATATAATGCCTAAAAGCTGCAAACATTAATACCTTGGACCGACAATGATGAAGGACTTGATACAATTCTGTATGAGGGAAATTATATGGTAATGAAATGCTCTAAATCTTAGTTATGTTAGTGGCTATATGGAATATAATTTGTCAAAACTGAAAACACTTGAACATATAAGTTGGTGATTTTCATTATATGTAAATCATGGCTCAACAAAATGTGCTTCAAAAAGTAAAATGTTTTTGACATTTTTAACATCAATTATAATTTAATTTACTTTTGCATAGTTAAAATATATTGTCATTGGACAATGTTTCATTGGTACCTAGAGAATGAACAGACAGAAAACACCTTGTTCATAATCAATTATAGTTGATCTGTCTCATGAATAGATTTCAGGAAGAAAATTTATGGTACTATATCACATATATAGATTGAATGACTCAGGGTATTTACAAAAGAGAAGTTTTCTTTTATATTAAAAGGCAAGATTTTTAAAGATTTTTTTCCTTAATTTTTGAAGTATTTGAGAAGTGTGATTCGATGTGGATGGAAATTTAAGACATTCTGGATAGAGAGCATAATAGAATCTGAGGAATATTAACAGTCAGAAAAGTTTATAGTTGAGGTTTGGATTATAGAAAGAAGAGGACCTCAGAAGTTATTTTAATAAAGATAAATGAGATGTATTGAGATATGATTTCTTGAATTCAGAACAGTACATAGTCTCAACTACTAGAATTTAGGAAGGAGGAGGTACCCTTCTATTGCATTCTGTCTGGATTTCCAGGTTCTAAATCTCAAATTCCTTTTCATTGTACTCTTTATACACATCACAATCTTCACAGACTCCACACTCAAATACATAAGTCTTGGTCAGAGATGAAATTGCCATCTTTTTAGGGTTATTTGCATCTTAGTACAATCTGTTAGAAAACTTAAATTCTGGAAAAGCAACTAACTTATGTGCTGAAAAAGTTATAAATGTATATAGTAATCTGAGTAATCATCTTGGGATAAGAGAAATGTAACATATGTAACAATTATGATAATTACATATAATTGTCACTTATTTTCCCCTGTTGTGATTGGTTGTGTACTATTGGTATGCTATTAAATCCTACAGACTATGTTTTTAATTTTATGCCTAGTATGTTTGGCATTTAATATCTGATTCCCTTAGCTAAGTAAATTTAGGATTAAAATAAACTATTGTTATTAAGGCATACACTTTAACTTAGTCTGTCTTATACAGATTGGAATATAAACATTTTGAAACAAAAGATATTTTAAGGATGTTTGCAAATTGGTCATTTATTTGGTGCTAGAATTAAGCCTCAGGGTCCAAAGTCAGGACACTAAAGAGATGCAGGTATGGAAGCAAATGTTGATGTAGGAAATAACCCCACCCCCAAACACACACACACACACACACACACACACACACACACACACACACACACACACACACACACACTAAAGAGGGAGAAATGGGTTCAGAAATTCTAACATGTAAATCCTCAGCTCCTAAGAAGTAGGAAGTTCAGTGGGAAGTCCAGAAACACAAGAGAGCATTTTCTTGAAACCCAGAGTATTTATTAGGAAGGAACAGACCATACCTGGAAGTGGGATTAGGTATTCTAAACACCAATCCTAAATACTACATTCAAAGATGTTTCCAACCAAAGAGTAAGTTGGTTGAGTCATCCAACAATGAATGAGATGGGATCCAATTAATCCCACAATTTAGTAGGTTAGAGCCTCTCTGATGATATAGAATATTTAATAGCTCTCTTTCTTAGTTTATAGAAGTAAATAAACATCAAGATTGAGAAGAGCACTAGCTCTTGCTACTCATGGTTTGAGCAAGGAACATTTCCAATCTCACCTGGGAGAGTATAAATTATGTAGGTGCTGAAGCTCACCTGAATAGAAATGGTAATGGTCGTTAACAAGAGTTTCAAGCGCCTGACTCCCAGGTGCTTACTATTTGAGCAGTACTACACGTGAAAGCCTTACTTCACCTCTCCCTTTCTAAATTAAAAAAAGCCAGTTGTCATTAAACAGTTTGGCTGAGGTCAAAGGAAATTAAGTATTTTCAAGGTGAGAACTTTGTACGCTGGGGTCATCCGTATTTGCCAATAGCAGGGAATAAAGCCAAACACTTTAACTCTAATTAATAAATTTATAATTAATTAGTAAAACGATCTTCCCTCCAAGCTTCACATTTTGTAAAACAAGCTGTTTGATTTGGCTGGAACTCAGGCCCTCATGTTTGTGAATTTCACAATTCACAGATGTTAGACACTCTCGGGCTAAGTAAGGGAAGAGAATGTCAAGTTTTAAATAGCTTCTCTCTTCAATCTTGGCTGAAGCAACAAATAAAAGATTTTTATGAAACACATTTTGAAACAGAATTTTGTATTAGCAAATGTCAAATTGCTCTGAAAAGAAGTGTAGGTTGCTTCATAACTAGGATAATCACTGATGTCACCAGTTTCAAGGTGATTGGTGAGTAGTGGGTGAATGAAGTATGTGAACTTGCCATGTTAGTGACACTTGGGCACACAAACTAGGTTTTTTTTTTTCTGTTGGTGTCTATTTTAATTTAGCTACAGACTCATATTTCATTCAATTTCCAAATACACAAAACTAGGATAGGTTTACAGTTTATATTCAGGAAGGAAATAAATGATTCTGGATGTGAAATTTTTCTAATATGTTAGTTTGGGAATTTAGGCATAATTCTATTGTTTTGTTTTGTTTTTTGCCAAAGAAGGCCAAGTAAAAACAAAACCAAAACCAGTTAAAAAAAATTAGACACATAAGATGACAAACTAATAAAGATGAAAATAAACTATAATTTTTCATTAATAAGCAATTTGCAACAATGTTTGAGGGTCAAAATAATCTAAAATAATATTGAGATTTCCATTTAAATAATTTTAAAATGTATGCTTATGAGGTAGGAATTTACAAAAACATAATGAAGATTATATTATTTTAGATGAGTCAGGCAAAACTTCTAAAAGGTTGTGAATGAATATCTCTCTGAGTTGAGGCTAAGAGTGAGTTCTAGGTTAAATATAATCAAGGAATTTCCCTGTCTTAGCTATTTGAGATTGTGACCACAACAGGCGGTTGGCTGAAAGGGAGAATGGGTGCGGGGTGGGGGGAGAATTGAAAAGAAAAAAAAGAAGAAACAACACAACTTCCTAAGCAGTTTTATAAAAACTATAGCTCTCTAAAGAGTTACAGAAGTTCTCAACTCAAATCAGTATACTGATACAAGGAAACTTTAATTATCTGAAGCAGGGTGGACAATTAGCAGCTCAGTTGTGTGACAAAAGTCCAGGCTGCTGAAATTAAACTCTGATGCCATTCATGCCAGCATCCAATCACCAGAGAGACCAGAAGTACAGAGATGCTTCCAAGTTGACAGCAAGTGTGGTCACTCTCAGGCAAGAACTCTAAAACTGTAAGAAGGGGAAGAACAACTTTAGAGAGGATGCCCAGCTGGTAAGATCCAACTGTTTATGAGGGTTTAGTCCCTTGACAAATATGATTGGCTCAAATGTAGAGATGCTCCTCCTCTTTGTAAATATGGGCAAGGGAGTCAGAGTCTCTACTTCTATGTCTGCTAGCTTTTGACTCTATTGCTTTTATCTCTGTCTTACTTTCTAGACATACGTAGGTAAATGTGTATATGTTATATAATTATCCACCATTGGTTGATATCAAAGCGAGTCGAAGGAAATGAATTTTGAAACTTCACCGTGTACCACCCTTCAGTACTGCCCTGACCCTTACATGCAGCGGTGAGTTTAAATCTGACCTAACTTTAACCAAACTTAATCAGAGTGCTGTGTGGATTATGTGTTTCTACTGTGTACAAAGAGCAAAACTTGCTCACTGTTAAAGAGTATAATGATAGTATTTGGAATTTCTGTGGGGTTCAAATAGTCTATTGGCATCTTTCTAATTTTCTTTCTTTTTATTCATGTCTGGATGTACAAAGTGACAGAGTTTGAGGATGCCCTATGCATTGTTCCTTAAAATGTTATCATATCATTATAAGATGCTTTAAATGTAGTTGCTTTATTCTGCCCTCACTTACCCAAGAAGAAGATATTTCATTGGACAGGGATACAAAAATCTAGATCATCCGCAAGTCAAAGTAAACAGAATAATATTCATTTATACATTATAAATAGTTATTGGTTAGATAGAGTGTGGCTTGATTTGAAATTCTAAAGAATAGTTTCTTCTTGGTGTGTTTTATAACTCATGACACATTGATAAAGTTTTTTTTTCAAAGTCAATGGATATTTTGAATTTTATTTATGTTTATAGGAAAGCACATTTGCTTAGCACTAAGAGGGAATATTGGTGAGAGTGCACGATGTGTGTGTATGTGTTTCAAATTAGAGTTGGCTATTTTTAAACTGGTAAATGAAATCTGAACAGTGTTTTCCCAACCATAAAGCTATGGGAGATATTCAAGTAGTATGGAGCAGTGTGATGTTGTTAATTTAACGGCATGAGATTTGATGTTGGGATTTCATACTTTATTTTATAAGACGAGAGAGGTCCTCTGAGTGTTGAAAACAGTGGCGCTCCAAAGGGGTTAATGTGTCATTCACCAGCAGTGCCTGTGGAAGCTTTATACCAGCAGTGCAGCAGATTCTCTGGACAGGCCCCCATCACTGCCCAGGAAATTATTGAAGACTTGTGATATTCTTTCACTAATATCACTTGTCACCACCATGAATTCTAATTTGGGCTATGTAGATCTTGCTCGTCTTTCTGCAAGTTTTGTAGGGACTGTATGAAAATAAAAAAAGATAAAACAAGGCAGAAAAAGTCATCTGAATGGTGGAAAAGGAAGCAAGTAGAGGAAAGGGAAACAAGTTTGTGTTTCTTGAGTTGAAGTAGGAGCTGTGAAAGGTCATCTATATATCGTCTGTTATTTGTCATAAATAATATTAGCAAAAGTGAATGGTTCTGCATTTTAAAAAATTTCTCCCAATTTGTATGATATAAAAATTAGGCTTATTTAAAATCAGAGCTCTGATCAATAATAAGCAAAACACAAATTTTTTTGGTTCATTTTTCTTTTTTTCTTTGGCCTATTTTTTTAACTCATTAAATGTCCTTTAAAATGACATTTCTAATAGCATAATTGATTTAATATTAGCCAGGCATTACTTCCTTTGAGGGTATCTTAATGTACTACTAGAAGCCACCTTGGATTTAGAAAAAAATTCCTTCTATTGATTTTAACCTGAACATCAGTGAAGCATATTTATGTCTAGCAATTTTAGTGTTTGAGGAGAACAGCCTGTATGCATAAAGAAATGAGTGATTTTCTTTTTATATATTTCTGACAATTTGTTAGCTTAAGGAAAAAATATTATATTGGCTTTTGATCAATTAAAAAGTTCCAAATAGTAACAGTATTTTAGGGTTGTGTTAAATTTTCTAAAATTTTCTGAGTTTTAAACATGGCCATTAACACTTCTAGGGAAAAAAGGAGATCATGTTACGGAGATTTTAGATTAGGAATAATTTTTCCTGGTTGTTTTAATAATATTATGTAATTTGTATTATAATTAAATCAACTAGAAAAAGTAAATTTTAATAGCAGAAAATATTTGTTATTGAACATTCACTCTATGCAAAGTATAGGAGATACACACTTGAGATATCATTGTTATATTTATATAGTTACATAGCACCATGTATAGAGATGCATTTTCCTCAGTTATTTGATTTTATCAAATAATTTGAGGACTGTTATTTTGCATTCATAATATTTATGAATAAATAAATGATTTACATATTATTACAATGAACACATTTTACTATGTATTAAAGTATATATTATCAGTGTAGGAATCAAACAGTATTGTCATTAGTGCCTCCTGACTGAATGGGTTTAAGTTGGTTTTTATAAGTAGACAACTTCTGTAGTTCTCAGTTTACAAAATCTATTTTAAGGAAGACCAAATTTAATCATTCTATAATCATAGTCTTCTTCATAGTTAAATTTGTCTTTTTCCTGACCTTGTCTGTAGAAAGAAATTATGAAAGAGACTTTCAAAAAGGAAGAATGGTTTATCTTATATACTCCAATATACCTTAACATTTTAATTCCCTTTTATCACAAGAAAGAATAAATAATATAGGCTATTATTAGTTATTACTGAATGTCAATGCCCTTCCAAAAAAGCCAGATTTAACATATATTTCAAAGTATTATGTTAATAAATTTCTCAGTTAAAAGTGAGATTTCCTTCTGCTTTTTCTCTTGCATTTAATATACATATATTACATGTGCCATATATAACTAACACACATATATTTGGTTGTATTCTAATTATGACACTAATTCATCATATTCATTGCAAAAATTTTTCAGAAAATAAAAAAGTAGTTAAGTCTTGAATGTTAGATTTCTTCCTTTTGATAATTTGGACCATTCCACTGAAGAGGTAAATACAATCACCAGCCCCATCACTTTACAACTAGCATAATTTTAACATAAGTAGTGAAGTACAGGATAAAATACAAAGAGCAATATAATTCAATATACAAGTACATTTTTATTTAACATTTTATTTTAAAGGTTCAGATTTTAGCACCATAATCTATAATAGAATTAATAAAGCAGTTTCATGGATAGGGTGTTCCTACAGCAGTAGTGTCCATATCTCTCCCCTAACACCTCTAGTTTCCTCCCCCATGTCCCCAAAACTGTCTACAGACAGACATTTAGGATCTATTGACAATGGCTTTTGTTAATTTTACTATGGTTTTATATTAATATATGCATGTATACATGTATACATATGTAGGCATGATACACATACATGAAGACACCATTCTGTATTTTTCTTCTTCATTTACTCCATTTTGCAAGTTAAATTTTTGTTAAGTGTTTGGGTCATAATTCGAGAACTTACATATTGATTTTTTAATTGCCATTTGTATTTTTTAATAGATTCTTAACCACAGAATTCTAATAGACCGATAAGGTTCTGAGAAATAAGTTTTATATAAACCAATCAAAATAATAAAAGTGGAAAATATTATATTTTAAAATAATGTGATTGTTGAAGGAAAAATTAAAAAGGAAAGCACTCATTAATTGTACATCTTGTAAATGATTTTGTAATTTTTTTCAGTTACCATTTATTCTAAAGAAGTGTAACACTGTTAAAATACCCTATAGATGAGTAAGATATATTTCCTGTGTAAGTTGCATATTGATTGTGAATTTTCTGCTTTACTCTCTTAAAGGTCTGCTTTATTAACTGTCCTTTCTAAATATATTCCCAAGGATGGTGACAATGTACTGATAGTGGAAGATGCTTTCACTTGTCAGATAAAGCCTCCTAAAGGCAGATGTAACTTGCTCTATGTTGGCTGTTGGCTCTCCTCCCTTGCCTAGCCACAGGTGTCCTCCTTTCTGAGCACTCCAGGAGGCTGACTTATAAAGACTTCACTGACAGTTCCTTTTCTCTCTGATTTCTTCTTGAATTTAACCAGTCTTTAGCAGATCAAAGGGCATAATGAGAGAGAGGCTGAGGTAGATGTTTTTTCTGCTTAGATCCCTGATTTTTTTTTAATTTAAAGCTTCAAGTTACTATTAAAGTCTACTATAAGATCATGTTTTTAGATTTCAGAAATTTGTGCTCTTATTCCTGCAACTCATATCCATTTCCAGCCACGATAATTAAAATTATTCTAAAAATGACAGACAATATTTTTACAGATAGGTCCTTCACTTAACTTTAATCAGTTTCTTTGTTTAATATGCATTTTACCCTACCAGTATCGTGTAAAGTCTAAACATTAAGAAATATGCACTGAAGGGCATGGAGGTAGTATGGAGGTAGGGCATTTGCCTTGCATGCAGAAGGACTGTGGTTTTAATACCGGCATCCTATATGGTCTCTCCCCCGCCCCCCCCCCCAGACTGTCAAGAGCGATTTTTGAGCGTAGAGCCAGGAGTAATCCCTGAGCACTGCTGGGTGTGACCCAAACCAATATATATACATGCAGTGAGAAATAGTGCTTGGATTAAGTTGCATGTCTTGAATGTGTCTAACTTTAGTTCTAACCCCAGTACAAGCAGTACAAGGTCCTCAGATTATTATTGGGCATAAATATGGAGGTCCTAAGCAACAGCATGCATGACCCTGGAGCACCAATGGGTTGACCTTGGGAGTCTCCAGAACTATAGGTCTGGGCAGCACTGCACATGTAGGTCCTTACATTGATTCAATGGCACAATTGGTTAGTTCAAAGTAGTTAATGAGAAATCATCATGTGTGATGATTTTGTGTGCTGCTTCTGAACTACGAGTGCACTTAAATAGCAGGGAGACAAGGGTATGTGTTAGTAGAGTGCCCACAAGATTTGTTAAAAACTCAGCAAAATAGTTTAATTCTACCAGTGATTATGTGAACTTGTAGTGTAGGGTTCCAGAGTAGAAGGAGGAGTCCATACAACTGGAATAAAATTTAACACTTTAATCCATCTTGCCATCAAGACCTCCAATCTGGCCAGCCAGGGCCGTTCCCTGGAGATGAGCCCTCACCCAAGGTCCTGAAGAAGATTATATAGGGAAGGGCTATAGAGAAGTTCCAGTTTGCTGATGATCCTTAAAACGATTGGCTCTTGTATGCTTCAAGGGCAGAGAAACTCTGTATCTCTTAAGCCAAGGGAATTCCCACTGTAATTTTTCCTATATTAACCTTGCCTATGAAAAAAAATAGAAGAAAAAATACAACCCCTTTTTTAAGAAGTTGCTGGTCTGTTTCTTTTTTCTTTTCTTTTTTTCTTTTTCCGTAGCTGATGGTTTTGGTTTTTGACTTATTCTGTGTTTATTCTTTTTGTAATCTTGTTGAATCTCCTTATTGTTTTTTGTTTCTGGTTTGGCTTGTTTTACTGCCTTTTTCTTCTTGTTTCCCTTCCTTCTTCTAAATATTTATAACACCTTAGACAGACTCCTCCTAGTTTTTCTCATTTCTTGTTTGCCCCCCTTTTTTTTCTTTTTCTTTTTTCCTTTTTCCCCCAGATGGTACCAAGGCCAGACAGTCAGTCGAATGTTCATTTGGTGTAAATAAAAACTGATCAGACATGAATACCAAATCCAAAGTCAATGACAACAGAATCAATGCCCAATCTACAACAAGCTGTACAAGGAGGGAACAATTGCACTAGCACTGTAGGTGTAAAGGAAGGAGATGAGGGGATGCATGCTGAGAACAGGGGTGGAGGGAGGACAACACCGGTGGTGGGAATGCCTCTCATTTATTGTCACTATGTGCCTCAAATATTACTGTGAGAGAATTGTAATTCACTTCGACCACAATAAAACAAAACAAAACAAAACAAAAAAAGATTGGCTTTTGTCTAGGAGTACCTTCCTACTGCTCCCTTGTCCTTCCCTGATAGGTAACCTGGTATGGCCAAATAGCTTGGGGCAGGATCTATGGAAATAGACTTGTGAAAACCTAACATGTGGCTTACACCATGTGATCCTTATAAAATGGCATCTCTCCCTGCTCAGAATCTAAGAAGAAGCCAGCCATGTGGCCTTTTACAAAATGACATCCCTCCTTGTTCGGAATTCAGGTCCCAGCATTAGAAATGCCTTAAATTATCTAACTAAGTATTTTGTAAGATGAAAATAAATAATTTTGACCTTATTTTACAAGTGTGACTTTGAGAATAAAATATGAACCCAATCAACCTCACAGGTTCATCTCCTTGTATTGTTCAGTTTTGATACACAGAAATAGGTTGGTGATCTCTTCCCAGCAACAGTCTTCATCAAAATATGTCTTAAGTTTCATTTTGCTCTATATGATTTTTAGGTTAAAAACCATGATTAGTATAAGTCTTGACATGGTCATCTTGGTTTTTCTTTCTCATCTTGTTTAAGAATTAAGAAATTTGGGGCCTGAGCGGTGGTGCGCTGTAGTGTGTTTGCCTGCACACGGCTGGTCTAGGATGGACCATGGTTCAATCCCCTGGTATCCCATATGATTTCCCAAGCCAGGAGTAATTTCTGACTGCAGAGCAAAGAGTAACCCTTGAGTGTCACCAGGTGTGGCTCCCAAACAAACAAACAAAAAATAATTAAGAAATTTGGCTGAAATAATTGTATAATGATTGCTCTTAGGCAGTCTGTGTTTAATCCCTGCATCACATATGGTCTCTTAA